>JAESUZ010001350.1:928596-1176852 GCA_017311185.1 Proteles cristata cristata | reverse complement strand
ATTTCTTCACTAGTTATGGGTCTGTTCAGATTATCTATCTCTTTCTGTGTGAATTTTGGTAGTGAGTGTGTATTTAGGAATTTGTCCATTTCTTCTAAGTTGTCCAGTTTGTTGGCATATAATTTTTCATAGTATTCCCTGATAATTGCTTGTACTTCTGAGGGGTTGGTTGTAATAAGTCCATTTTCATTCATGATTTTGTCTTTTTGGGTGCTCTCCCTTTTCTTTTTGAGAAGCCTGGCTAGTGGTTTGTCAATTTTGTTTATTTTTTCAAAAAACCAACTTTTGGTTTCATTGATCTGTTCAACTGTTTTTTTTTTTTTTTTCGGATTCTATATTGTTTATTTCTGCCCTGATTTTTATTATTTCTCTTCTTCTGCTGGGTTTGGGGTGCTCTTGTTGTTGTCCTTAGGACTTCCTTTAGGTGCACTCTTAGATTTTTTACTTGTACTTTTTCTAATTTCTTGAAATAGGCCTGGAGTGCAATATGCTTTCCTCTTAGGACTGCATTTGCCGTATCCCATAGAGTTTGGATTGTTGTATTTTCATTTTCATTTGTTTCCATATATTTTTAAATTTCTTCTCTAATTGCCTGATTGGCCCATTCATTCTTCAGTAGGGTGTTCTTTAACCTCCATGTTTTTAGAGGTTTTCCAGACTTCTTCCTGTGGTTGATTTTGAGTTTCATAGCATTGTGATCTGAAATCGTGCATGGTATGATCTCAATTCTTTTATATTTATTGAGGGCTGCTTTATGTCCCAGTATGTGATGTATCTCGGAGAATGTGCCATGTGCACTTGAGAAGAAAGTGAATTCCATGGCCTCAGGATGTAGAGTTCTAAATATATCCGTCAGGTCCATCTGGTCCAATGTGTCATTCAAGTCGATTGTTTCTTTAGTGATTTTCTGTCTAGTTGATCTATCCATTGCTGTAGGTGGAGTATTAAAGTCCCCTGCTTTTAGCACATTCTTATCCATAGGATTGTTTCTGTTTGTGATTAATTGTTTGGGTGCTCTCATATTTGGTGTGTAAATATTTATAATTGTTAGCTCATCCTGATGGTTAGCCCCTGTAATTATTGTATAATGCCCTCTTCATCCCTTGTTACTGCCTTTACTTTAAAGTACAGCTTGTCTGATAGAAGTATAGCTACTCCAGCTTTCTTTTGACTTCCAGTAGCATGATAAATATTTCTCCATCCCCTTACTTTTAATGTGAAGGTATCCTCCTGTCTAAAATGAGTTTCTTGTAGACAGGAAATAGATGGGTTGTTTTTTTTTTATCCATTCTGCTACCCTATGTCTTTTGATTGGAGCACTTAGTCCATTTACATTCAGTGTTATTGTTGAAAAATGTGGGTTTAGAGTCATTGTGTTCTTTGTAGGATTCATGCTTGTGGTGATGTCTCGGGTACTTTGTGTTCCTTGAAACATTTCCCTCATAGAATCCCACTTAGGATTTCTTGTAGGGCTGGTTTAGTGGTGATGAATTCTTTCAATTTTTGTTTACTTGGGAAGACTTTTATTTCTCTTTCTATTCTGAATGACAGGCTTGCTGGATAGAGAATTCTTGGCTGCCTATTTTTTCTGTTCATCACATTGAAGATTTCCTGCCATTCCTTTCTGGCCTGCCAAGTTTCAGTAGATAGGTCTGTCACCATTCTGATAGGTTTCCCTTTGTATGTTAGGGCCCTTTTCTCCCTAGCTGCTTTTAGCATTTTCTCTTTGTCCTTTTATTTTGCCGTTTTCACTATGATAGGTTGTGCAGAAGATAGATTCAAGTTACATCTGAGGGGAGTTCTCTGCCACTTGGATTTCAATGTCTGTTTCCTTCCCCAGATTGGGGAATTTCTCTGCTTTAATTTGTTCAAAGACTCCTTCAGTGCCTTTCTTTCTCTCTTCCTCTTCTGGAATTCCTATCATACAGATATTGTTCTGTTTGACTGTATTGCTCGGCTCTTAAACTCTCCTTTGGTGTTCCTAGATCAGTTTTTCTCCCTTTTTCTTGGCTTCCTCTTTTTCTATAATTGTGTCTTCTAATTCACCTATTCTCCTCTCTGCCTCTTCAATCTGTGCATTGGATGCCTCCATTTTATTATGCATCTCATTTATAGCATTTTAAAATTCATCACAACTATTTTTAAGCTCCATAGTCTTTGTAGCAATAGCTTCTCTGATGTCTTCCATGCCTTTTTCTAGCCCAGCAATTAATTTTATGACTATTGTTCTAAATTCTTGTTCAGTTATGTTGCTTATATCTCTTTTGAGCAGTTCTTTAGCTTTCATTTCTTCCCGGAATTTCTTTAGAGGAGAGTTCTTCTGTTGTGTCATTTTGGCTAGCTTTCTGTCTCTTGTTAGTTTTAAAAGCTTGTAATGCACTCTGCACTTGCAAGTACTGCTGTATTAAAGAAGGCTCTCTGACTGTACAGGGCCTGTCCGTTCAGGTAGTGTTCTTTGAATGGTGTCTCTTGGTCTCTCTTGTTTAGATTTTGGTTATTTTATTTCCCTACTCTTAGTGGTATTTGGGACTCTTCACCATGTGTACTTTGACTTGTTTCTTGAGGTAGCCCTCAAAATCCTGGGGAGTCTTCGTTTGCAAACTGGCCTCAGTACACTGAGGGCATGGAGAGAGGTTTATATAGAGACTTTAATATTCATGTATATTTTGTAGAGGGTCTCCACAACCCTTTATTCTCTCATGGGTATGTCCTTGGACTGGCCTAGTATTTTTGATATTTATAGATCTACATATGTATACTCATAGTAAAAAAAATTTTGTTTGTTTGTTTATTTTTGAGAGAGAGAGAGAGAGAGCAACAAAGCGTGAGTGGGGGAGGGCTGAGAGAGAGACACATACAGAATCTAAAACAGGCTCCAGGCTCTGAGCTGTCAGCACAGAGCCTGACACAGGCCTCAAACCCACAAGCCATGAGATCATGACCTTGGCCAAAGTCAGACGCTTAAGTGACTTAGCTGCTCAGGAGCCCCATATTTTTAAATGGGATTAAAGCACACACCTGTTCATTCATTTACTTAATAAGTACTCACTGAGTGCCTATTTTACTAACAGCATGGATAAGAGTGTGGACTCTGGAGTCAGATGGTCTGAATTCTAATTCCCGGTTTGCCTACCTGTATGATCTTAGGCTAGCTGTTTAACCTCTCAGTGCCTCAGTTTCCTTATTTGTAAAATAGGATTAATACATAGTATGTACTTTGTAGGGTTACTTTGAGGAGTACATAATAATCCATTTAAAGCACTTAGACTATTGAGTGCTTGGCACACAGTAATTACTAAATAAGTGATTTTTTTCATCATCATCATCTGTATTAGCATACAGAAATGAACAGAACAGACAAAAATCCCTTACTTACATTCTAGTGGAAAGAAAGAGAATAAAAACATAAATAAAAATGAAGTAAAAGGCATATAGAAAAGGAATATATCACTAGAGCCAGGCAGTCATGATGATGAGGGTTGCGATTTTAAATAGGGTGGTTGTGGAAAGCCTCACTAAGAAGGAAACATTTAAGCAAACACCTGAAGAATGTGAGGGAATCAACCAGAACGCTATCTGAGGGAAAAGTGTACCAGGCAGAAAGAAAATAGCAAGCTGAAAAGTTTGAATGAACACCTCGTTCATTCACGGAACTAACTTAGTGGTGAGGGTGAAGAGAGTGGTGATTAACAAGGTCAGAGCACTAATATAGTGGAGGAGTAGGAGAGGTGCTTATGGGAGTTGGGGAGGGTGCCACATTGTTAGGGTCTCATAAGGGTGTGAATTTGGCCTTTACTCTGAATTGGGGAGCCATTTTGAGAAGGGAATGATACAATCTAACTTAAGTTTTAAAACTCACCCTGGCTGGCAGAGAAGGACAAATATCATATGTTTGCACGTATAGGAGGATTAGGAGGAACTTAACTGAGGAACAAGAGGGAGAAGAAGGGGGTAATAGTGGGGGAGAGGGAGAGAGGCAAACCATGAGAGACTCTTGAATGCTGAGAAACAAACTGAGGACTGATGGATGTGGGGGGGGTGATGGGCATGGAGGAGGGCACTTGTGGGGATGAGCACTGGGTGTTACGTGGAAACCAATTTGACAATAAACTATTTGTAAAAAAAAAAAAAAGAAAGAAAAGAAAGATCAGGAAAACAAAAAAAAATTTCTAACAATAAAAAAAAACAAACAAACTCACCCTGGCTGCTCTTTGTGTAAAAGGGACAAGAAGGGTGAAAATAGGGAGATCAGTTAGGATGCTATTGAAATATTTGAGGTGAGAGATATTGGTAGCTTGGCTGAGAGTGGTTGCAATGGAGGTGATGAGAAAGGGTCAGATTCTGGATATAGTTTGAACATAGAGCTAGTATTTCCCAACTGATTTGATATGGGTTATAATAGAGAGAAGTTGGCAATGACTTTAAAGATTTTGGCCTGTTGCACTTTGAAAGATGGAGTTTCCATGAAATGAGATGGGGAAGTCTGGATAGAATAAGCTTGAGTGTGGTGAGAGAGATCAGGAATTCCGTGTGGGACCTATCTAGTTTTAGCTATCTTTTAAATAATGATGTGGAGGTTTGGGGTAAACAGTTGGATGCATGAATGTATGTATAGATGGGGAGAGAAATCTGTGCTAGGTATATAAATTTGGAAGGTGTCAGCACATAGATGGTATTTAAAGCCATGACATCGGATGAGATCAGCTAGGAAGTTAGAGTAGCTAGAGGAGTATTCCAAAGCCTCAAAGCATTATATTGTTATAGGTCAGAGAGATGAGAATCAACAAAGGTGATTATGGAGAAGTTGCCAGAGCTGTAGTTGGGAAGCTCTGTGAATGTAATATCCTGAAAGTCAAGTGAAGAAAGAATTGCAAGCAAGAGAGAGTGATCCACAGTGACAGATAACATCTGATTGGTCAACTGAGCCAAGGACTGAGAATTGACCATTAGATTTACCAAAATATGGGATGTTTCAGCCATTATTTCCTCAAATAACTTTTGAACACATTTCTTTCTTCTTTCTATCATGGACTTCAAGTTTTACACACACACACACACACACACACACACACATACACACACACACACACACAGCTGACCCTTTGACAATGCAGAGGTTAGGGACCCCCTGCATAATGAAAAATCTGGATTGACTTTAGATTCTCCTCAGACTTAACCACTAATAGCCTACGGTTGACCAGAAGTCTTGCTGATAAAATCAACAATTGATTAGCACATATATTTTATGTTTTATGTATTATATACTATACTCTTAAAGTAAGCTAGTGAGAAGAAATGTTCTTAAGAAAATCATAAGGAAAATATATTTATAGCACTGTACATATATTTATTGAAAAAAATCCATGTGTAAGTGGAGCTGTGTGTCATTCAAATAATTTTGGTCTAGATTTCTTCTTCCTTCTTGGATTCCGGTTTTATACACATACATACAAATGTGAACATCTCTACATATATATACAAGACCTTTTGATATACTATAAGTCTCTGAGGCTTTGTTCATTTTTTTTTATCAGTCTTTTTACTCTCTCTTCTTTGAATTGGATCATTTCTATTGATAGGTCTTCAAGATTATATTTTTCTCTATCATCCCCATTTTACTGTTGAGCCCATCCTAGAGTTTTTTCTTCAGATAATATGTTTTTCAGATCTAAAACTCCTATTGAGTTCCTTTTTTGTAGTTTCCATTTCTCTACTGAAAATTCTAATCTTTTTAGCAATTTCAGGGATATTTCCCTTTATATCATGTAGCAAAAACTATAGTGGTTCTCTGCTGGTTACAGCATTGAAGTTATCTGACCATTGGCAGCTGTTGATTATCTTTTCCCTTGAGAATGAGTGACATTTTTATTGAGAAAGAGAGAGAGAGAGCAAGTATGTGTGTGCATGTATGGGGGAGGGACAGAGAAAGAGGGGGAGGGAGAAAATGTTAAGCAGGTTCCATACCCAGCGTGGAGCCTGATACAGGACTCATCGCATGGCCTCGAGATCATGACCTGAGCCAAAATCAAGAGTTGAATGCTTCACTGACTGAGGCACCCTGGTGCCCTCCACATCTTTTTTATTACATGTCAAGTAGGGTTGTGTTATATCCTACGCATTGTGAATATTAGTAGTCTCTGGGTCCTTTTTATCTTCTGGAGAATGATAATTTGCCTTAACACACAACCTGGTGAGTCTCTGATCTTTAGTTATGTTTGCCTTCTGTGGATAATGGTTCAAATCTCAATTCAGTGTTTTCTGCCTTTGGTATGTTGGTTTGGGTCCATTTTGCACATGAATAGTACAGGAGTTAGTGAGAGACTTGTGCATGTGGTCTATATCCCAGTTCAGGTCTCTATACCTTTGCTACTTTTGTTTAGGTCACTTTCCTACACGGAAAGCTTGGGTTAGAGTGTAATCTGTGCAGTTTCATATAGAGAATTAAGAGAGAACCCATTCTCTGGCTCTTCTCCCTCTGTCATTTCCCCTCATCCTCTTTGGTTTTCAGAGACTTCATTTTCTCATTCCTTGGCCTAAGGAGTTTCTTTCAGGGGTGTAGCTACTTGTGCCTCTTCAGTGGTCCATGACTGAGGTCCTGTCTCATGGGACAGCCATGTGAAGTAGTTTTCTGTGGCATAAAGCTAGTGAGTTAAAGCAATACATAGTTATGTCAGAGTTTCTGTGAGTCAGAAGCTCAGGTGTAGCTTACCTGAGTTCTCAGCTTATGGGCTCAAAATATTTCCATGAACATGTTGGCTGAAACTGTGGTTTGATCTGTGGTGTCACTGATGAAGAATCTGCTTTTGTTGGCAGATTTTAGTTCCTTGTGCCTATGGGATGGAGGACTTCAATTTCTTCTTGGCTGTTGGCTAGAGGCTGCCCCTTAGCTCATAATTTCATTTTATTTTCTTGCCAGATGGGCTTCTTAACATGGCCTAAAATATGGCAGCTTGCTTTTTCTTTTTTCTTTTATTTAATTTTTTTAAAAAATTTATTTCTAGGAGAGAGAGAGAGACAATGTGAGCATGGGAGGGTCAGAGAGAGAGGGAGATACAGACTCTGAAATAGGCTCCAGGCTCTGAGCCGGCAGTCAGCACAGAGCCCGACGCGGGGCTCGAACCCACGAACTGCGAGATCATGACCTAAGCGAAAGTCAGACGCTTAACCGACTAAGCCACCCAGGCGCCCCTCTTTTATTTAATTTTTAAATATTTATTATTTTTCAGAGGGAGAGAGACAGAATGTGAGTGGCGAGGGGCAGAGAGAGAGACACACACACACAGAATCTGAAGCAGGCTTCAGACTGGGACTCCAACCCACAAACCACGAGATGATAACCCGAGCTGAAGTCAGATGCCGGACTAACTGAGCTACCCCAGCACCCTGTCAGCTTGCTTTTTCAAAGGGAGAGAGATTCCAGCAAGATAGTTGGTACAGATTCATGTACATAGTTACCTATGTCTTGTCATCTTTGTCATATTTTATTGGTTAGAAATTGGTCATACGTCATGTCCGCACTAAAGGGAAGGGGATTGCCCAAAGGCAAGAGCATGATCAGGAAGGAAAAGTTATAGGGGGAAAGAGGTTAGTCACAGCATACGGGAAAAAGGCAAAAAAACAAAAACAAAAAAACCCCCAAACCTGGAAAGCTCATTCTGGTGGAGATCACTTCTCCAAGTTTTGACTCTTATCTAGCATCTGCCTACTCAGCTTACTTTTCATAGTCTGATATAGATGATTTTTATATTTCATTCTAAAGATTCATACCTACTGTTTATGAAGCCTGCATTGAAATGCTACATTTGAAATTTTTTGTAACCACTTTCACATTTGTTATTTCTCTTTTTTTTATTTCAAGTGCCTCTTCTCACTAACAATTTAACACTTATGACTTCTATTGTTATAGACACAATGGGGTTAGTTCCACTCAAAAAACATCTCAAAGTTAAAGACAAACACAGCAAGCACTTGGATTAACAATGTTGTGCCGAAGTCTGACATGAATTCAGGATACTGGTGGCTAAGAATTGATTTGCATTCACTGAAGCTTTGTGTTCCTGAAAGCTTTAAGGTAGAAAACTGAGGGGCGCCTGGGTGTCTCAGTCAGTTAAGCGTCTGACTTTGGCTCAGGTCAGATCTCACGGTTCATTGGTTAAAGCCCCGCATCAGACTCTGCTGACAGCTCAGAGCCTGGAGCCTGTTTCAGATTCTGTGTCTCCCTCTCTCTTTGACCCTCCCCCACTCATGCTCTGTCTCTCTCTGTCTCAAAAATAAACAAACTATAAAGAAAAATAAAGTAGAAAGTTGAGTAATAGAAATGAAAATAGTAGCTACCGTTTTCATGATGTAGTTTGCTGGGTATCATTTATTCTGAGGAAAGTACTATTACTGTCTTCTATTTATGTTAGCAAATTAAGGTACAGAGGGATTAAATACATTGTCTAAATTCTAATTGTCATGAAAAATAAAATAGCACGTTAATCTTCTAGCCAAGAGAAGTTAAATGTTATTTCCTATGTAATATAAAATAATCAGATGTATATTTTTTACTTTTTACATTTCTGAATGCTGAAAATGGACTGACAAGCTTGACAAAAGATAGTTATGGCTCAGATGTCATTGATGGAACTTCGATAGTTTTGTGCATAGACGTAGACCTATTCCCTTATTTATTTAATGTCTGGTTGTGAAATAGAACTTACTTAACTTGGTTTCAACTTGTCTTTACTAATTCAACTCTTTTTTTTTTTAATCTTCTCTTTTGGAGTATTTCACTTTTTGGAGGCTTGAAACATGTTACCAATTCATTACCAATTTAAAATTTTATGTATTTTAAGTGGGAAAATTATTATTATTTCTTAAAGATTGCATTTTAAGTTTGTTTACTTCCAGAGAGAAAGAAAGAGAGAGAATATGGATGTGTGCATGTGAACAGGGGAGGGGGCAGAGAGAGAGGGAGGGAGAGAATCAGTGTGGTGCCTGACATGGGGCTCTATCCCAGGAACCAGGAGATCATGACTTGAGTCTAAATCAAGACACAGACACCTAACTGATGAGTCACCCAGGTGCCCCCTACCTAAGGTGGGAAAATTATGAAAGTTTAGTTATTTAGGGAATGAGAAGATAGAGTCTAAATTACTTATCCCCTTTAATCTATTTATCCCTCTGTTTTGTGCTTTTTGGTTATTCATCTATATTTCACTGTTTGAAAAGAGCAGCAGAAAATCAAGCTAGGATTCATTGAGAAGAGGATAAAATGAGATTCAAAGGCTATCTATTTTTATTTATAGTTAACCCCTTTCCCGTATCCATAGTTAGCAAGCCAGCAATATATATATGAATTCTGAAATATGATTGTTTTAAACGAATACTTCTGAGGTTGGAAGCATCTTCTTTTCAGGGAACTTTTCATTTTGTAAATCTGCAGTCTTAGTTGCTTGTTAACTTTTGTCAATAAATGTTTTTTGTGAAGTTTTTTGTAAAACAAATGTGTAAACATTTGGAAGATCTATTGCTCGAAAAATTTCACTTAAACCTTTACTGTGTTTCAGACAGAATGCAACCCTATAAAATTTGACCAATAGGAAAGTAAATTAACAGTAGGAGAATATTAACCAAATCATATTGAATACCATTTCAGAAGCTTTCTTGACTGTTTTGAACTTAATGTCATGTTAAAAAAAATTAACCATTGTTCTTACCTGGCTATACCTGAAAATGAAGAGGGCATTTATTCTTTAATTAAATTGAAATTTTTTACTTTTTTAGGTGATTCGATCTGGGCAAAAATTAAGGAAAAAGTCTACTGAAACAGGCGAGAAACGTGGAGGCTGGTTTAGTGGGTTTTGGGGTAAGAAGGAGTCTAAGAAAAAAGATGAAGAATCTTTGATTCCTGAAAGTAAGTTTCAAGTCAGATAATGTATCATACACAGATAAGAAAAAAAAAATATATAAATTCTATCTTAGCCAGTTATTTGAATTTTACTATGTTTATTACTACTAAACATGTGAGCAGATATTTCAGGCTGGAACATTTCTGGGTTTATCGAGCTAAATTAAAACTTTGATATTTTTGAGAAAAATTACTTCTGTGAAATTTTGTAAGTTTAAATTCAGAAATGTTACCATCTGACATTTCATTGTTACTTTTTGGATGGGTATTAAAAATTACACTTAATTTCTAACATACTTAGAGAATTCTAAAATCGTTATGAGAGACTGGAATTCCCTTAATGGTGTCTCTTTGCCTTTTCTTGACCTAAGCAAGCAAATACATGATGTTTGTTTTAACTAGGCAAAGTAGTATAGTAGAGGATGCTACCTGGCTGCTTTTGGTTTTAGGGCACTTGTTAGTTTGGTTTGATTTTTTTATTGTATCTGTAAAACTGAAACAATTGATTTCTTAAAATACTGTCATTTCTTTGTAGGTATTGATGACATTATGACTCCAGAGGAGAAAGATAAGCTCTTTACTGCTATTGGTTATAGTGAGACCACCCACAACTTAACTTTACCCAAGCAGGTAATTAGTTTAGGTAGCTTAAGAGGTATTTTGTTTCAGTTTACTGTATTATTTTGAATTGTATTAAATGAGTTACTCATTTTTATAAAAATGTTATCATTTGTTTCTGCCTTACCATTTTATTTGTTAAATGTTTCCAGTGAGACCCTACCAGTTAAAACTCTTCACTTCTATTAGATTTAGTCATTTTAGTGAATGTATGAATAACCTGATTTAAAGAAGTACTTACTATAGAGTTAAATTTTATCTTTCAAATAATTATTTTACTATGAAGTGTATATAAAGACTGAGCAAAACCAAACTGTATTGCATTTATCACTAAGGGAACAGCTGTGTAATCCCTGTCAGGGTTAAGATAGAGACCTTGCTGTAGATTTAGCATTGTTGTGAGATTCATTTCTTTCCTTTCAGTGGATGCATTTTGCTCATTTTCATTGCTATGTAGGATTTGATTATTTCAAAATACACAACTTATTCTTTCTTTTGTTGATGGACGTTTGGCTTATTTCTAATTTTTGCTTGTTATGCTATTAACTTCTTGTAAATGCCCTTTAGTGTGTGTGCATATGTAAGATTTTCTGCTCTGTATATTGTTAGGAGTGGAATTTCTGTATCATAAGATATAAGTATATTTTTACTTTAATAGATTTTTGCTAATAAATAATTTTCTAAAGTGAAAACATTTCCATCAGCAGTAGATGAGGATTTTTGTTTTCCCACATACTTGTCGACTCTTAGCATTGACAGTTTCTTCAAGTTAGCCATTCTAAATGGTATGTGGCAATTAATACTTCATTGTGGTTTTCATTTCCATTTCCTGGATGGCTAAAGAGGTTTTTTACTTTTGTATGTAATTATAACCCTATTAGGTATCTGCTTTTGTGAAGTAGTTTTTGAGTCTCTTATTTATTACTGTGTTGTCTTTTTCTTATTGGTTTGTAGGCATTCTTTATATATTCTGGGTATTGAGGCCTTTACTAGTTAGGCATATTGTTAACATCTTCCCCCACAGTGTGGCTTGCCTTTTCATTTTTGATGTGTTGCAAATATCTTCTCCAACAGTGTAAGGTGATGTGTATTTTCACTTTTAAATCATGTCTTTTGATGCACAGATGTTCTTCATTTAATGTACTTAATTTACTAATCTTTTCATTCATATGGATCATGCTTTTTTTGTGTGTGTGTCCTGTTTAAAAAGTCTTTCCTGGGGCGCCTGGGTGGCTTAGTCGGTTAAGCGTCCGACTTTCGCTTGGGTCATGATCTCGCGGTTCGTGGGTTCGAGCCCCGCGTCGGGCTCTGTGCTGACTGCCAGCTCGGAGCCTGGAGCCTGTTTCAGTCTGTGACTCCCTCTCTCTCTGACCCTCCCCTGTTCACGCTGTCTCTCTCTCCTAGAAATAAAAAAAAAAAAAAAAAAAAAAAAAAAAAAAAAGTCTTTCCTCACTACAAGGTCATGACAGTATTTTCTTTCCAGAAGCTTTATAATATTTTACCTTATATATTTAGATCTAAGGTCCATTCAGAATTGAATTTTTGTGCATGGTGTGAGGTTGTAAAAATTTAAGATAAATTTTTTTTTCTATATGGCTGCATACTTCTCATCATCTAGTGAAAGGACCATGCTTTCCCCCCTGCTCTCCAGTTAACTTTATCATCAGTCAAGTGTCTGTGCTTGTGGCATCTTGGTTATATTGGTTATTCGTTTTTATCAGCATGCTGTCTTAGTTACTCTAACTTTGTAATCAGTCCCGAGATCTAGCTGTGTAAGTTCTTCAACACTGTCCTTAAGAGTGTCTTGTCTATTCTTGGCCCTTTACATTTTTATATGAATTTTAGAACCAGCTATTCAGTTTCTACAAAAAAACTGTGAGACTTTGGGGTTAATGTAGTGTATAAATTAATTTGGGGGAGGATTGATATCTTTATAATCTTGAATTTTCTAATTTGTAAATATAGCATATGCTTCTGTGTTATTACATCTTTAATTCCTCTCAAAAATGTTTTGAACTTTGTGTTTAGAGTTAAACATCCCTTGTTGGATTTGTTATAAATGGTGACTTTAAAATTTTGTTGAGGTAGAATTCATATATGATAAAAAAGAATAGATCTTAAGGTTCGTATTGATAAATTTGAGTAGTTGAATATACCTATATAATGACCTGCCCCAAAGAGAGCGTTTACATTTGTCACCAAAAATTTCCTCATAATCTTTTCTTGTCATTTTTGCTCTCCTGCCTTATAAAAGCAGCCAATTTATGCCTGTGTCAAGATAGATTACTTTTTATTGTTCATTAAATTTTTTTGATTTCTAGCTTTTTTTGGCTTACGATAATGTTTTTTATCTCATGATATATCTGCTATTTCAAGTTTTGGTTATTATGGATAAAGCTTTTTTGAACATTCTTATACAAGTCTTTTGTGGACATATGTTTTTATTTCTTTTGGATCAGTATCTGGGAGTATAATTGCTGGGTTATAGGGCAGATGTACGTTTACCTTTTTAAAACCTGACAAACAGTTCTCGAAAATGGCTGTGATGTTTTCTATTCCCACTACTGATTCCAGTTATTCCACATCCCTGCCAGAAGTCATATTGTCAGGCTTTTTAATTTTAGCAAGTCTAGTGGGTATGATACACTATTCCACTATATTTTAGAATGTATTTTCCTGATGACAAATGATAGTCTAGACTAATGACTTTTCATGTCTTGTTGCCCATCTCTATATATTCATTTATGAAGTGTCTCTTAAAGTGTTTTGCCCATTTTAAAATTATGTTGTTTGTCCTTTTACTATTGTTTGTAGAGATCTTTCTATATTCTTCATACAAGATGGCAGTGTCTATGTGGTATTTTTCCTCTGTTGGTGGCTTGCTTATTGATTTTATTCATGGTGGTTATTTGTGAAAAATAATTTAACTTTGATAAAGTCCATTTGTCATTTTTTTATTTAAAAACTTTTTCCAGTTTTATTGAGGTGGAATTGACATATAACTTTGTGTAAGATCAAGTTGTACAGTATAGTGATTTCATATACGTGTATATTGCCAAGTGATTACCACAGTAAGGTTAGTTAACACATCTATCATCTTATTTTTTGGGGGAAGGATGAAAATATTTTTTCTCTTTCTCTCTGATTTTATGCTGAGAACTTTAGAAATCTACTCTCTTAGTATTAGTATTGTTAATTGTATTCACCGTGCTGTACTTTATGTCAACAGAATCTATTCATTATACATAAAACCTTTGTTTGCGAGCATAATTTGTTCTGGAAATGTGTTTATAACCTAAAGCACTTGTACATCAAAGTGAATTTCCCCATAAGAAATAAAGGAAACTCAGATGATTTCTTCATAACCCAAAAATATTCATATAAAATGATTATAGTACTGTAATAAAGAAAATACAAAATATAAAGAAAAATAAACAAACTAACCTGCACTTACCTTTGAAAACATTTGAGGCTGGTGTGAGGGAGAAAAGAAAGGAGGAGGGTTATTGCAAGGGATGACTTTCACTATCACTAATGGAGTCACTGCTATGTATGGGCTCAATAGAATCTTTTTCTTTTTGGGCACCTTTAGCAAGGAATTTATCTGGGGTGCCTGGGTGGCTCGGTTGGTTAAGTGTTCAACTTTGGCTCAGGTCATGATCTCAGAGTTTTTGGGTTTGAGCCCTGCGTCGGGCTCTGTGCTGACAGTCTGGAGCCTGGAGCCTGCTTTGGTTTCTTGTTTCCTTCTCTCTCTTCCCCTCCCCTGCTCATGCTCTGTCTTGCAAAATAAATAAAATGTTAAATAAATAAGTAAAAAAGGAATATATCCAGTGACACTTGCTTTTGCCTCCTTTTGAGGACTTATAGAAATGTGACATTGCATTGACAGTCATCCACAGTCCTGCAGCAAGAGAGAGAACCATTGGCCCAGTTGTGCTCATATGACGTTTGGTGTCACATACTACTTGTTTTACAAGACATCACTCATTTATCAAGTTAAAATTTGTTAGAAATCTTTGTTTATCTTGGGGAACCTGGGTGCCTTAGTTAAGCATCTGACTCTTGTTTTGGCTTAGGTCATGGCAGTACAGAGCTTGCTTGGGATTCTCTCTCTTCTCCCCCTCTCTCTGCCCCTCCCCTGCTCATGCTGTCTGTATCTCTCTCTCAAATAAATAAATCAATTAAAAAAAAAAAAGAGTTGTTTGCTCGTCTTGCAGAACACTCACAAAACAAGTTAGTCTCAGTCCAAGGTTTTACTGTATTACTGAAATTTGTAACTTCTGGCCACCTTTACCTGATTATTGATTCAGTCTCCTTGGTATGTTCAGATTTTCTGTTTCTTCATGATTCAGTTTTGGTAGATTGTACATTTCTAGAAATTTATCCGTTCTTCCTAGGTTGTCTTATTGTTGGTGTATAGTTGTTCATAGTAGTCTCTTATGATCTTTTGTGTTTCTTTGGTATTGGTTTTAATATATTTCCTCTTTTATTTACAATTTTATGTGTTGTCTCTCTTTTCTTCTTGTTTACCCTAGCTAAAGGTTTGTCAGTTTTTCAAAGAACCAACTCTTGGTTTTGTTAATCTTTTCTATTGTGTTTTTTTAATTCTCTATTTCATTTATTTCTCTTCTAATCTTTATTATTTCTTCTTTCCTTCTCACATTGGGCTTAGTTTGTTCTTTTTCTAGTTCCTTGAGTTGTAAATTTAGACTGTATTTGAGATCTTCCTTTTTTTCTTAATATATGAATTTATCACTATAAACTTCCCTTTTAGAAGTGCTTTTGCTGCATCCCATAAATTTTGTGTTTTGTTTCTATTTTTGTTTGTCTCGTGCTGTTTTTTATTTTCCTTTTGATCTGTTCTTTGATCAATTGGTTATTCCACATATTTGTGAATATTGTGGCTTTTTTCTTACTAAGATTTTATTTTGTGGTTGGGAAAGATATTGATATAATTGGTATCTTCTTGAATTTTTGGGACTTATTTCATTGCTTAATTTATGTTCTATGCTAGGAAATGTTGCTCGTGGGCTTGAAAAGAATTTTTATTCTGCTGTTGGGTGGAATGTTTTGTGTACGTCTTTTAGGTCCCTTTGGTTTATAGTATTGTTCAAATCTGTTGTTTCTTTGTTAATACTCAGGATGATCTATATATTGTTGAGACTGGGCTCTTGACGTCCCCAGCTAATATTATATTGCTGTTTATTTCTCTTTTTAGTTCTGTTAGTGTTTGCTTTACATACTTAGATGCTCCAATGTTGGGTGCCTAAGTATTTACAGTTGTTACAGTTTCTTGATGATAGATCCTTTTATTATTATATAATGACCTTCTTGTCACTTTTGATAGCATTTAACATAAAGCTTATTTTCTTCTGATATAAGTATCACTACTCTTTTTTATGTGTATGGGGGAAGGCTATTATTTGCCTAAAATATCTCTTTTCATTCCATCACTTTTAGTCTATTTGTGTTCTTAATGCTAAAGTGAGTATCTTTCTTGTAGGCAGCATATTATTGGATCTTACCATTTTTAAATCCATTTTGCCATTCTGTGTCTTTTTATTGGAGGATTTGTTTACTTTTTATTTGCTAAATATTTAGGTATTGCCATTTAGATATTGCCATTTTGTTGATTATTTTCTGACTGTTTTGTGAATCTTTTGTTCCTTGCTTCCTCTCAGTGTCTTCCTGTGTGGTTTGATGAGAATCATCTCCCTGGTTCTCTGTCCTACATCCAGTCTTGACCTATGAATTTTGGTCATGATTTTTCTCAATGTATTTTTAACCCTCCAAAGACATCAAGAAGATGTGCTTTATATTTTGTTCTTTTTGAGCCAGAGGATTAGTCTGAATTAGCTTGCTTTAGTGAGAGCTTGTGAACTAAATCTTTATGTGAAAAAATATTATATCAGGTTTCATGTTTATTCTAAAAGTAAGAGAGATAAATTTTGGATCTCTTGTAGTTGTCCTATTTGAACAATTTTGTAATCCTGTATTGAAGTTTCTAATGTTCTTTTGAACATATTATGTTTAGATCACTTTATAATTCAACAAGTTTAAATAAGAAATTATTAAATAATATAATAATTACTTAAAGTGTAACAATCTTTATTCATTCTTTTTGTTTAGTATGTTGCCCATATAATGACACTGAAGTTAGTAAGTACCTCTGTTACAATAAGAGAAAACAAAAATATTCCAGAAATATTAAAAATTCAGATAATTGGCCTGGGCACCCAAGTATCTCAGCGACCAGGAGCACAAGCACTTAAGTAAGTTTAAAAAAATCTTATTATTTCAGTTTTTATTTCTAGATATGACTTGGCTGAAAAATATTGTTATTTAGCATTGAACAACTGATTAACAGTAGTTCCCCAGTTTCTTTTCCTTTTCTTTTTCCTTCTTTGTGTCATATAGTCTTTTTATATTTGAATTTGTTTTGTTATGAAGTCATATGTGGAGTTCACTGTTTATTTTACCCCTCTTTTTCCTTCACAAATAATTTTTGGATAGTGAATGTTTAGTTTATCAATTTGATGCTTTGAAGGGTAGCATAGGAACAATAAACTTCTGTTTTCAAAAAGTTTATGCTGTAGCTGTTAAAAGGATAACCAAAAAGTTACTCATTTGGAACTGTATAACAGAGAGGTCATAGGTGAGAAGGTGCTGCAAAGTGAAATCCTTAGAGTTACTGCTATCTAAGCTCAGTTGCAGAGGAGAATAACTTGGGCTAGGAGAAGTGAGGCTTAGGCTCCGGAGTAGAAGTGGCTAGAAGAAGCTGGGATGACTGTGTTCTCGGTGGCATGAAATAAGGAGAAGAGTTGCCTGAGAGAAATGTAGCTTTTTTTTTTTTTTAATAAACATTTTAAAAAATAGTTTTTATTTATTTTTGAGACAGAGAGAGACAGAGCATGAGCAGGGGAGGGGCAGAGACAGAGAGAGAGGGAGACACAGAATCTGAAGCAGGCTTCAGGCTCTGAGCTGCCAGCACAGAATCCGATGTGGGCCTCCAACTCACGAACCGCAAGATCATGATCTGAGCTGAAGTCGGACACTTAACTGACTGAGCCACCCAGGCTCCCCAAAATGTAGCTTATATTCATGTAACAGTGATCAGAACTCACTCAGTGTTTGGGGATTGGCAGAGGTGGGTTTCTCATGTGGATGAGAAGGGGTTAAGAGCAAAAATACCAAAATAAAACCCCAGATTGTATGGGTAATTAAATGCCAGGCCAAGGAGTGTGGACTTTGCCTCTTGGTAATGGGTATGATACTGGCTCTGAAAGGAGTTTTTTAAAAGGGAAATTTGTATTTTAAGCCCTTACATTATATAGCATCTAATTTATATAATTTTTTTTTTCCTTCACTGGGTTGTAGGGTGGAAGCAAAATTAGAACACTGGTATATAACAGGTCTGAGACAGCAGGGTATTGTACCATCACTTGTGGCTTCCATTGGTGATACTACATCATCCTTGCTTAAAATTGAATTTGAAACCAATCCAGAGAATAGTACTGCTGACCAGACTCTGATTGTTCAGTCTCAGCCTGTGGAGGTCATCTATGATGCTGTAAGTGCAAGGAGACAGTCTTTATTAAACCCATCTTTGACTTCTGACATAAGGTTTTCTTACTTTTCCTCTTTCATATTTAACAGTTATTTACTTAGCAGCTAAGTTTATTACTTTTTGTTGTTTTAAAAGCAGTACATGGTTAGCACTGAATTTTGCCTTTTCATATGCTACCATTTTTTCCTACTATATGAATCAATGCTTATGTTAAAGTAAAAAAAATCTAAAATACTGTTTGAAAAGACTGTGTTTGTTGTTCCAGCTACTCCCAAATAGTTATATATGGACTTCCTGTTCCAGTTCATTTTTATTTTTTCCCTTTCCCCTAAATATCTGGACCTATTCAAATTGCTTTAGGAGTAATTAGAAGAATTTTAAATACTGTTCACATGAGAAAAAAAGCATTGGCATATAGATGTTATTAAAAGTGCTGGCTCAAGTTTTGTATCTGTGGTTGCATGTTTTATTCATAGGCTCTTAACTTGCATCTCAGGCTAGCAATGAGGATCACTAGCCATTACATCACTTGTAAGTTGGCCCTACTCTTTTGTTGAGTTTTCTGATTTTTTTTTTTAACTTTTTACTTTAGAAATGTATTTACAGTGAGGGTAGGAGGTATTATATAGAGACCCTAGACTCATTATATTCTCTGACTTTTAAAAAATTTAAGTTGTGATAGCATACATATAATTTACCATCTTGGCAATTTTTAAGTGTATAGTTTAGTGGTAATAATGTCCATTGCCACTTCATTTTGACAGTTTATAACATACTTAAGGTCACCTTAAGTATATGTACACATTTGTTGACTTTCTAGAAAGTAAGCTTTTTTGGGTATCCCCATTTTTAGTTGTTTTTTGTTTTTGTTTTTGTTTTATTCCAGAGAGAAATGCAATAGGGCAGTGTATCTTTGGAGATATCTCCTAAGTTCAGGGCTATAGTTGTTTAGAATCAAACTGAAATTTAATAATTTATAATATGGAAAGCACTGTGTATAGCTTGCTTATATTTTAAATTATTTTATAGAAAACCATCAATGCAGTGGTTGAATTCTTTCAGTCAAATAAAGGATTAGATCTTGAGCAAATAACATCAGCCACATTAATGAAGCTGGAAGAAATTAAAGAGAGAACAGCTACAGGTAAATCATTTATTAAATAAAAAACATCAACTAAACTCAAAATACTGCCTTTTCTAATGTAAACATCACGTTTAAAAGTGTAGGTTGCTTTTTTCTTTTTGTAAATTCCATGAAGTTCCACTGTGTACGTGAGTTACCCAAAGTCACATATACCTGCTAGACTGAATGAGAAAGAGATGGGACACAGATGATTCTGTCATTATCTTTAAGAACCTGTGCCTTACAGTGAGACTGAGATGGAAAACATCCCTTCATTGCAGTTCTAAAGAAATAGTTCATCATTCTGTGTACTGTGTGTGAAACTGGTTCTAAAGAGACATACTTTTGTACAGCATGGTCTTTAAACTCAAACCAACTTCTTTATGTGGTTGCTTAACTAAAGAAGTGGTGTATTACTCTCTCTATGGATAAAATACTAGCTATGATGGGATTACTGTATAGTGTGATGACATGATTGTTTGCCATTGACCATATGGAGTTTTGCCTTCGTACTCTAATATGTGAGAAATGATGTTCCTCCATAATACTTTTCAAGTGATACTTGTATTATTGTTAATAATATAATTATATATTTCAACTTGGACCATCCAATCTTTTATTTCTTTTAGGACTTACACATATTATTGAAACTAGAAAAGTCCTTGACTTAAGGATAAATCTGAAGCCTTCATATCTAATACTTCCACAGACTGGTTTCCACCATGAAAAGTCAGATCTTCTTATTTTAGATTTTGGTACATTTCGGGTAGGTGTATATCCATTTCTTTCTGCCCATTTTTTGCTCAGGTTGGAAGCTAGCTATCTAACAGTTTGCTGCTTTTCGTCTCAGAGTTTACTGAAACTAAACTTAGAATTATTTCTTCTTAGCATTTTGTCAAGCCTAGCTTAGATTATTTAATGTATATTTTAGGGTTATTAAAAAAAGAAAAAAAATCCCTAAAATTTTCTGTAATGGTAGATGATTTGATCTTGAAGACTGGATTACTGCTGTATTTTTCTAATTGGAGAAAAGTACTCCTAGTTTTCAAGCACTCTTAGATTTCTGGAGTTTAATTACAGTGTTGTTTGTTAATTTACATATTTGACAGTATGCAGTTAAACCACTGTCAGCAACTAAGTAGACTAAGAGAACTCTAGGGTTTTGGGTGTTGAATGCATTAGAAATGCAAGCATCTGAGAAAAAGTAAAGATTTCAAAAAAATACAGTCCCTTGTTTCCTTTGGGGAGAGGGAAAAGGAAGTAGAGATTAGAGATGAATTCTAATGGCCTAATTATTTCTGGTGCTGTAATGTGAAGGAGGAACAAAACCTGCAGTTTGTTGGTGAAGAGGTTTAGATAGGTGGTAGGGGCACTGAGCCATAAGTGGCCTTCATTGCTGAGAACCGGGAAGAATTGAATGTCCAAACAGGTTATTTGAGGTACACAACTATGTAACTGATCTTCTAATTCATGCAAGTATGCTGAGCACCTATTATCTAAACATATTAAAACTGTATACTGAAATACTATATTCTTTAAAAAAATTTTTTTTTAATGTTTTATTTATTTCTAGGAGAGAGAGAGACAGCATGAGCAGGGGAGGGTCAGAGAGAGAGGAATCACAGACTCCGAAATAGGCTTCAGACTCTGAGCTGGCAGTCAGCACAGAGCCCGATGCGGGTCTCGAACCTGCGAACCGCGAGATCATGACCTAAGCGAAAATCGGACACTTAACCGACTAAACCACCTAGGCGCCCCCTGAAATACTATATTCTTAATAAACTCTTTGCAAATAATTGTCAGAAAATAAAGCAAAATGTGAGTTCATTAAGGACAGTGTTTTCATTTTAGTTATATTTTAAGAAGACACAGTGAAAGTGTGTACATACTTTTCTGTTAAGAAAAATGAAGGGTTTTTGTTTTTTTTTTTTGTCCCTTTTAGCTTAACAGTAAAGATCAAGGTTTGCAGAAGACTGGTAATTCATCTCTGGAAGAAATAATGGATAAAGCATATGACAAATTTGATGTTGAAATAAAAAGTGTGCAATTACTCTTTGCTAAAGCAGGTAAGCTATTGCTCAGTTTTTAGGATCTTAAAATTATGTTGAGTAGCGTAGGTAAATATATGTCTAAGTGTGCGTGTATATCAACACTGACAATATTTTGAACATATATCCTCTTGGTCACTTAAGAAAACTAAGTAGGAGCCCATCAGTACAAATCATTGTCACAGGTAGAAATAGAGATAAAAATTTGCCTATTCATCTTCAGGTACTTAGCACCACTTGAATCTCAGTCCAGTCATTGCCTATTTTTTTCTGTGTGATTTGACAATGACATTGCCCAGAACACGAAAAGAAAAGTTGCCATTGGCTTACGTGTTTCTGTCTTCATGCTTTTGGAATGTCTCAATGTTGTGTTCCTTTGGTGCTTTTTAAAAAAATATTTTAACCATATTAACCTACTCTGTTTCAGTGGTATCACATTCTTATACTTTTGTAGATACTGACAAGTATGGATATAGCCTTAGAACCCTAAAGGCAATTAATTATGTTAATTAATTATACTATACACACCAAAAACTTTGGTGTTTTCTACTGCTTAGGCAAAGATCGCTGGTTCTCCGTACTTCTTTAGTTTCTTGAAGCAATGAATATTTGCTAAATAGCCTTGAATATATTACATTGTGGTAGGTCATTGGAATAAAGAACATAATCTTGTGGGCAGAGTGTATACTCTACTAGGAATGAAGAGATTTATTAAAATGTAAGTATATAATGCCTTACTTAGTTTTTATATATTATGAGCCTATTAATTCCTTGAAGGGAAGTACTTTTACACAGATCATTAAAACTGCCTCTTCTTTTGTGTGTACTTAATAATAATTGTTTGAGTTATAAGTGATAAAACATGTTTTGTGATTGCCATCAGTTAAGATCATTGTAAATTCTGTTGTTGGGACCTTTTATTTGGTGAAAGGTGGTTATTACAATTTTTTTATCAGGATATCTTGCTTGATAAAACTCATTTTTGTTTTAGAATTATGTGCTAAACTAGTGTAATTTCTCTAAGGAATTCCAGAAAACTCTTTTTCACTCTGTCGTTTTCTATTTTTTCCCTTTTTTCACTGCAACCACCTTTTTTGATCACTAATTCTGGCATCAAGGCAGTAAATTCCTGGCTTTTTTTCCTATTCGCTTTAAAATGCAAGATGTTCGGGGCACCTGGGTGGCTTAGTCCGTTAAGCGTCCGACTTTCGCTTGGGTCATGATCTCGCGGTTCGTGGGTTCGAGCCCCGCGTCGGGCTCTGTGCTGACTGCCAGCTCAGAGCCTGGAGCCTGTTTCAGTCTGTGACTCCCTCTCTCTGACCTTCCCCTGCTCACGCTGTCTCTCTCTCTCTCTCCTAGAAATAAATAAAAAATATTAAAAAAAAATAAAATAAAATGCAAGATGTTCTATAAAAATTCTTCAAATAAATGTAATTATTTTTATATCACAGTCTTTGACTTCTTTCAGTCTTATTTTATTTTTTGTTTTTGTATCATTATTTATTTTAATCTATTATCAACCATTCGATTGTTCTTTTCCCCATCACATATGCACTAATGCTCATAAACATATTTACATATAAAACTGTTTCCTTCCCACTGATTTTTTTCTTTATGTTTTTATTTTCCGCTGTAGATTCTACTTCATCAGTATTTGTGAGTCACTTTATTGCCTTTAGATGGATAAGCCAAATTGATAACCTAGACACGACAGACCTAGGATGAGGATAAAGGACATCAAATGGCATTAGAGTAGGCATGTGAAAGAACAAACCCTGAAATTCTCTGTCATTAATAACATTCATTTTTAGAGCATGGGCGAATTTTAATTATTTTCTTTAATATTAATTATATAATCATTTATTATAGCAAATTATTTTAGTATTCATACAGCAGTAGAAATTCAGTGAGAATTATTTAGTAATTAAAGTGAACACAGATGCCTGTTTATTACAAACTATTACTCGTAACTAGAAAACGTTTTAAAATAAGCGGTCACATTATTAACTATCAATCTTACTTTACGAATATAGGTCACTTGTATGCTGAATGAAGTAAAAATTGGTTGTTGTTGAATATGTTTGCTAACTATTTTATAGTAAGTTAATTTTCTACAGAACATCTGATGAACAGTTGTTTAATTCAAAAAATTTTTTAAAGAGGAAAACTGGAAAAAGTGTCGATTTCAGCATCCATCAACTATGCATATATTGCAACCCATGGATATTCATGTTGAATTGGCCAAGGCAATGGTAGAAAAAGACATTAGAATGGCCAGGTAATGTATGAGTTCCTTTATATTATAAACTTAACAAGGTAAAATATATCTGTATCAGTTACTGGATTTTAAGAAAGCAAAGCTAGATTTCTGAGGGACAGAAAAAATGATTATCATATAGCAGAAACATGCTTTTAAGAAAATATTTGTATGGGTCGCCTGGGTGGCTCAGTTAGTTAAGTGGTTGACTTCGGCTCAGGTCATGATCTCATGGTTCATGGGTACAAGCCCTGTGTTGGGCTCTGTGCTGACAGTTTAGAGCTTGGAGCCTGCTTTGGATTCTATGTCTCCCTCTCTCTGCCCCTCCCCAACTCACAGTCTGTCTCTCCCTCTCAAAAATAAATATTAAAAATATTTGTTTGAACTATGTATCACCTCTTATTTCAGAAGTGTTTGGACCTTTACATTGTGGAAAAGTTGGTTTTCTGTGTTGTTGAGTGGGTCAAAGCCATAGTTTTATATCAATAATAGAAAATCTTCAAAAACTAGCGATATGGATAGAGCAGAGAGTATTATGCTACGTGAAATGAGTCATTCAGAGAAAGACCAATACCATATGATTTCACTCAGATGTGGAATTTAAGAAACAGAAAATATAAACATAGAGACAGGTAAACTAGAAAACAGATTCAAGTAAAGAGAACAAACAGAGATGCTAGAAGGGAAATGGGCAGGAATATGGGTGAAATTGTTGTTGGGTATTATGTAGGGCACTTGTGATGAGTACGGGGTGTTGTATGTAAGTGATAAATCACTAAATTCTATGCCTGAAACTAATACTACACTGTATGTTAACTAACTGTAATTTAAATAAAAACTTGAAAGTAGAAAAGATTAGAGGCTCTTAGGATTATGAAACCATGTAAAATCATGAGAATAATTCAAGATAGTCCAGGTAAAAACTGAATTTTGAATTTAAGAAGATAATTTTGAAATATTTTGCTGCCTTCTTAAAAACAGCCTTATTGAAATATTATTGATACTCAGTAAGTTACATCTATCTAAAGTATACAATTTGACATATATAAATATGTAGATATAGCTATATCTATGATACCATTAGTACACTCAACATAATGAACACATTCATCATCCTCCAGGGTTCTTGTGTACTTTTGTACAGTTGACCCCTAAACAGTGTGAGGGTTAGGGGCACTAGCCACCACCCCAACCCTACCCTCACTCATTTGAAAATCCATGTGTAACTTTTGACTTCCCTTAAATTTAACTACTAAAAGCCTTCCTTTAGTCAGAAGCTTTGTCAATAGCATAACAGTTGATTAACACATATTTTGCATATGTATTATATACTGTACTCTGCTTTTACCAAGAAGTAAACTGGAAAAAAAGAAAATGTTATGAAGAAAATTATAAGGAAGAGAAAATACAATTACAGTAATGTACTGTAATTTTGAAAAAAAAGCGGCATATTAGTGGACCCGCAGAGTTCAAACCCAAGTTGTTCAAGGGTCTGTTGTCTTACCTCTCTCCCATGCTTACCTGCTAACTCCTCTCCCTTCAGTCCTCAGACAACATTGATTTTCTTTCTAACACTATAGATTTGTTAGAATTTTCTGGAATTTTCTATAAATACAATCATACAGTTTCAGGTCTTTTTGTTTGGCTTCTTTCATTTAGCATGATTAATTTAAGATACGTTCATGGTTTTAGTTCATTGATATTCTTTATCAGATGGAAGTTAAACCAAACCTTATTTGGTAGTGATATATTATTCTTTTAAAATACTGTTGGATTTGGTTTGCTAAAATTTTGTTATGAAGTTACACATCTCTATTTATGAGGAATAGTTGTGCTTTTATTGTTTTGGCATCAGAGTATCAGGGTAGTGTTGGCCTTATGGAGCAGTTTGTTGGAGGAAGTTGTGTAGAATTTCTTTGGTAGAATTCACTAGTGAAACTATCTGGGCCTGCGTTTTCTTGGGGGAGGTGAGGGTTTTTAACTACAAATTCAGTTTATTTCATAGGTGGAGTAATCTTTGGTAGTTTGTCTTTCAAGGAAGGAATTTCCATCTTAGTTTTTGAGTATATTATTACGAGATTGTTCATAATATTTTTGTATTGCCTTTTTAATCCATGTAGAATTTGTAGTGATGCTATCTCTCTCCCTCCTGATGTTAGTAGTTTGTACCTTTTCTCTTTTTTTACTGGTCAGTTTATCAGTTTTGTTGATCATCTTCTGAAAGAATCCACTCTTGGCATCAATTATTTTCTCTGTTGTTTTTGTTTTTGTTTTTCACTGATTTCCACTCTCGTGTTTATTACTGCTTTTTTTCCCTTCTGCTTCCTTTGGGTTTTGTGTATTTTACTTACCTCATTCTTTTTTTTTTTTAATCTTTTAAAAAATGTTTATTTTTGAGAGAGGGAGACACAGAGTATGAGCAGGGGAGGGGCAGAGAGAGAGGGAAACACAGATCCAAAGCAAGCTCCAGGCTCTGAGCTGTCAGCACAGAGCCCAATGCAGGGCTCAGACTGACAAACTGGGAGATCATGACCTGAGCCAAGGTGGATGCTAACCAACTGAGCCACTCATGTGCCCCTACTTCGTCATTCTTTAAGGTAGAAACTGAAAACATTGATTTAAGACCTTTCTTCTTTTCTAATACAGGCATTTAATGTTATCAATTTCTCTTGAAATATTCCTTTACTGTACTCCTCAAATTTTGAAACTCTTAAGTCACTAAGCTTAGGTATTCCTATGTCTTTCCTCATTTGTTTTTCATCTTTCATCTGTCATTTGTTGACTGATTTCCAATGTCTTTTAAACCATTGTTTCATTTATTTTGTCCAGCTTTGTAGTTATTCCAGATGTTCCAGTCCCTCTGTTTGAGGTACTTTTAGTTTTACGTAGTGTTTCACAAATGATAAAGAAGCATATTACATATTTATGATGCTTTCAGCTTACAGAATACTTTTGCAGAAGGTTCAGTATTTTGAGATAGCAACAACCAGCTGGCCTCTTTTGAACATTAGTGGTTTGTCCATTATATAGAAGGTCATTCTTTATGTAGTGGTTTGGTATCTGCCCATTTGAGCTGTCACAGCTCAGTTAGCAAGTCAGAGATGAACGGTAACCAAAAAGAACTTCACTAGCAGCAAACACCTGCCACAAAACTTTTGAGACAAATAAACCTAGGCCTTTATGCTCAGTAAAGAAGCTGAGAAGAAGCAGGTGCCAGAAAGTTAGCAACTAATGAAAACACAGCAGTGATTCGACAGTGACTAAAACAGATGTCCTCAGGGTGCTTATATTTTAGTCAGACATAAAATAAGCAAGTATATCTATGATATGTCAGGGATGACAAGTACTGGAAAAGGAAGTAAAGCAAGGTAGAGAGAGAATGATGGAGTAGATACTCTTAGATTCGTATAATGCAAAATCTTTGATGCCAGGAAAGTAGTTAAAACATGGATAGTGGTTTTAAAAATTAGACAGTTGTGTTTGAAAATATGTTCATAACAGTTAGTTAACTTTAAAAGGTTTGGCTTTTAAAAGGTTTGGCTTTAAAAGGTTTGGCTTAAGAAGGATACATTAAAATTTTCTGAAAACTTGGCTTAAATAAAATTTCTCATTCTCTGACAGTATTGACTAAATGAGGCATTATTTAGATTAAAACATGTCCAAAATCATTTTGACTCCACAATGTAGTCTTCTCCATTCCATTCTCCACTTCATAATAGAAAGAAGCTGGACCTTAAAACCTTACAGTTGAATTGTATTTTTAGATTGAAAGTATCCGGGGGACTTCCTTTGATGCATGTGAGGATTTCTGACCAGAAGATGAAAGATGTACTATGTTTGATTAACAGTATCCCCTTGCCACAGAAATCTTCTCAACAGTCTCCAGAGAGACAGGTAATTGGATATAATAAAAATGGTAAATCTTTACATTTGTGTCTTTGGTGAGTTTTTCCATCTTTCTTTGGTGCTAATTTGTTTTTGAATATTTTTTAGGGCCATTTTCATTTATTTGATACACTTCTAAAGTTTAATGTTGTCATTTCTGTAGAAGAGTGCATATGGCATTGACTAGATAAAAATTGAAGCCTATTTTCACTACAATTTAGATTGGTGATAAAAAGTCCATTTTAAGGAACAGAAATACATAAAGGAAAAAATGTTTTGCAACTTTGTGAAATGTGTTTAAGTAAAGTTAGATATAGATTTCTGTAGGAGGACCTGGGTAGCTCAGTTGGTTAAGCATCTGAATCTTTTTTTTTTTTTAAATGTTTTATTTATTTCTAGGAGAGAGAGAGAGAGAGACAGCGTGAGCAGGGGAGGGTCCGAGAGAGAGGGAGTCACAGACTGAAGCAGGCCCCAGGCTCTGAGCTGGCAGTCAGCACAGCCCGATGCGGGGCTCGAACCCACAAACTGCGAGATCATGACCTAAGCGAAATTCGGATGGGTTAAGCATCTGAATCTTGATTTTGGCTCATATCAGGATCTCGGGGTCGTGAGATCCAACGCTATGTCAGGCTCTGTGCTGGGTGCGGAGCCTGCTTAAGATTCTCTCTCTCTCTGTCCCTCCTCTGTGTATGCACACTCCCTCAAAAATAAATAAATAAACAAACAAAATCTTTAAAATGTAGCAAAATTGAATAATTTGTATAGAATCTTCTTACACATTAAACTTAAAAATTCTAGATAGCTTTATTTGGAATTGACCTTTACAACATAAAATAAATGTTAGATTTCCAATTTGAAATGAAGTTTTAGAGAGCCAGCTAATGCTGTTATCGTTTTCTAGGAATCTGTAATACAGATGCACAGTTAATATTGCCATAGACAACAACTAAATGACACACTATGATAAATAGATTTATCTGCTAGAGTAGTACATAGTGTGCCCTTGTAAATATAGGTGGTAGTCTTCACTTGATCTTAGCCAAAAGGCTGAGAAGCGATTATAGGTGGTAGTCTTAATAATTAGTAAACACTAGCCAACTATTAGTTGATTACATAATGTACTTTGTTGGAAGATTTGTGTCTGGTGTGTGTATGTGTCTTTCCATCTCTCTCTCTCTCCCCTATATTTTTTCAACATTTCTCTCATTTATGTACATTTGATCCTGCTAAATCAGTATGTTAAAAAAACTTATTTGGGGTGCCTGGGTGACTTAGTTGGTTACGCATCCGACTTTGGCTCAGGTCATAATCTCACTGTTTGTGATTTCAAGCCCCATATTGGACTCACTGTTGTCAGCACAGAGCCCGCTTTAGATTCTCTATCCCCCTGTCTCTTTGTCCCTCCCCTGCTTGTGCTCTCTCTGTCTTTCTCGAAAATAAATAAACACTGAAAAAAATTTAAAAAACCCCTTTTTTTATTTGACAGGTATCCTCAATTCCTGTTATTTCAGATAGGACAAAAGAACTACTTACTACTTCACTATTGCTAGACGAAGTAGAATCAGGTAAGAAAAGTAAATGTTCTTTATCAAACCAAGCCTATAATACATTTGTATATAGAGATAAAATTTTCAGAAAATAAAAGAATTTACAAAGTGTTACAACAGTTCACTGGTTTTAGTTCTCGTTGTGCTACTAACCAACATGTCATTTTGAGTCACTATTTTTTAAGACCAAGTTTCTTCATTTGAATGATAGGAATTTTGTGATCGTGCTTAAGATTCTAAATACGCTCCTCTTTTTTGCCCCAATTTCTACCAGCTCTAGCCTAACTGATCTTGTTTAATTTTGAAGTAAGAGTATAAGCTTCATGAGGACAAGAATATGTCTGCCCTGTTCACCTTGGTGTCCTTAGTGGCTCATACAGACTGATATATGATGGGTGATGCCCAATAGTTATTTATTGAATATTGAGTGAGTGTACGAAAGTGAAAAACAGAGCTATTGAAGAAAAAATAGTAGGTGGTTTGGTCTTTATATGTATGATTATCATATACCAGGTTGAGTCACTTTGTGGGACTTAGAAAAAGATTGTAACTATATTCTGATTCTGAATATGAAGATTATATCTAATAAATGAAGTCTACCTTTGAGGGATTTATGTTTGAGTGTTTTATTCAGTTTTCAATGGACATTCTCTCAAGTAAATGAATGTCTTCTTTAGAATCTGATGATGAATATTTTGATGCTGAAGATGGAGATACACAGACTGGTAAAAGTTTGAGAGGTTCAGAACTAAAAAAAGCTGCAGAGGCCCCAAATGAGGAGCTCATTAATCTTTTACTGAAGTTTGAAATTAAAGAGGTATGTATTTTTGTTTCATCCTTTAATAAATATATTGCTGTTATCACTATCCTTGTAAACTATTTCATGCTAAATCTGAGCATGAAATACATTAAAAGTTTGGTACTCTGTTTTCCCTGCTTCCCAACACACACCACACACACATGCACACTCACACGCATGATTTTTGTTTTGAGGTATAGGTTTAAGAAAATCATATTAAGTAAGAATTCTTATATTCCTGTTTAATAAATAAAGTAAATAATTGATGTAAAATTTTATCATGGTTTTTATATAGATGCAGTTCTGTTCTGACTAATAGAATTTAAAGTATAATTTCCAATCATAGTAAATTATTTTATGGTAGTATAGAAGTGTGAACTATTGTTCTTATGATAAAATGTATAGAGAAAACTTTTTTTTTAAACATGATTCAGAATATTTATCATGCTTTTAATGGCTGTCCTGATTCTTTTAGGTTGTTTTGGAATTTACTAAACAACAGAGAGAAGAAGATACAATTCTAGTATTTAACATTACTCATTTGGGAACAGAGGCTACATTGAGAACATTTGATTTAACTGTGGTATCTTATTTAAAGAAAATCAGCCTGGATTACCATGAAATTCAAGGTAACAGCTGCAAAAATAGAAATAATGGTTAATAATAAATATAGTCTCACTTTGAGTATCTGAAACACTTTTGTGTATATAAAAATATTTTTTAATAAGTAATAGCACTATTATAAGGATTTTACAAATAATAACTCATTTAATTCTCATAACAATGTTATCTTCAGTTTATATATAAGGAAACTAAGGCATAAATCGGTTATATAATTTAGCCAAGGTCCCACTGCTGGTTAGTCGCTGAACCATGATCAAACCCAGAAGTGTGGCCCTGTGGTCTATATTCTTAACTACTATAATCTCCTGCCTCAGAAAGACCATATAAATCTCCACTGTATAGGGAATATTCTTTCCATTTTACAAAGAAAGTTTAAATAAAGAGGGATTAACGGACTTATTCAAGAGCATGCATCTTATGAATGGCAAGACCTAGAGTTTATCTCTGATCTTATACCTTTACGTCCTTATTCTTTGTATTGAATAGTGTTTATATATCAGAAGCAGCACCAGGTTATGAAAATTAGAATGGGGCATAAAATTCTTTCTTTTAGAAGCTCTTATAATTTGTTTACTTCAGTGTGCAGCTTATATGCTCATTAATATTTAAGGAATGATTGCCTGAATCTACATTTTATATTTGGCTAACATATTAGTTAAATATAAAGTCCTATTTTTATTATTTTTTAATAGTTGATACTAAAACAGATCTCAGTCTAGAGGAAGAATGTTTTATGTTAGTAAGTTTCTGTAAACATGGTGTTAAGATGGAGTTTATGTTACTTTCTTGAGATGGAGAATGTAAAATATTTGCTAGGCTGTTTTTTTCCTTTAGAGAAGGTTATGACCTTGAAGGTAGTGAAAATTCTGAGTACTCAGAAGTTGCAGGAGTTATACAACTGAAAATAATAAAGGATGGATAAAATGGTGCATATATCACTTCTCCTTCCACAGCTTTTTGACACAGTTCCTTGGTACATCTACCTGAGGTTATAGTGGACATCAGGTAGAGTATCTGTAGTTTCGAATTAAAGGAAATTTATCAATTCCTCTCCCTTAAAAAATACTTTAATTTTCTAAGTAAAATAATCCTTCTCTCTTAGCCTAAACAAAAGAAAATTACTTAAATTTCTTTAATATGAATGAAATATTTGTCCTTTGAATTTTACAGCTCGATAGGATATTACATATTTTTATAGTTCATTCTTAGGATATAGTGAGAAAGCTGAAATAGCTTTTGGTAAGGGTAGAATAGAGATGAGCTAGAATTCATTTTTCTTAATTTGTAAGCCTGTTGTCTTTCTATTGCTGTACAAATGCACCTATGTTCTTAAAAATATCTAGAGAAATATTCATTATTTTTGAATACAGATGTAAAAATCAAATGAAAATAAATAATGCATGTTTTTAAGTAAGTTGGATGCTAAAGATAAGGTAAGTATTTGGATTGGTTTATTTATTCACCAATGATGATATTAGTATTAAATAACCATGAAAATAAGTGCAGATAGGCTTTTAAAGCTTAAGTACTAAATTTTTTAAAGAAGTCTAGAAAATCCAATCTTTGGGGTACTTGGGTGGCTCACTCAGTTAAGTGTCCCACTCTTGGTTTGGGCTTAGGTAGTGATCTCATGGTTTGTGAAATTGAGCTCCAAGTTGGGCTCTGTGCTGTCAGCAAGGTACCTGCTTGGGATTCTCTCTCTCCCTCTCTCTGCCCCTCCCCCACTTGCACTCATGTGGGAGCGTGCTCTCTCTCTCTAAATAAATAAATGAAAATTCTAATCTTAAAAAAGAGCAATTTATTTGAAAATTTTTTCTTCTTTTTCTTAAATCTAGGATCCAAAAAGAAGCCCCTTCATTTGATTAGCTCTTCTGATAAACCTGGATTAGATCTCTTAAAAGTAGAATATATTAAGGTAAGGGCCATAGAATGTTTACATATTTATTGTATACCCTAAATTATCCTCTGGAAGGAAAAAGATGACAGCATATTACTGAAGGCTCTAGATGTGTGTCATAGGTTTTAATCATAAGATTATCCATTGTTCCTGGGGCGCCTGGGTGGCTTAGTCGGTTAAGCGTCCGACTTTCGCTTAGGTCATGATCTCGCGGTTCGTGGGTTCGAGCCCCGCGTCGGGCTCTGTGCTGACTGCCAGCTCAGAGCCTGGAGCCTGTTTCAGTCTGTGACCCCCTCTCTCTCTGACCCTCTCCTGCTCACGCTGTCTCTCTCTCTCTCCTAAAAATAAATAAAACATTAAAAAAAAATTAAAAAAAAAAAAAAGATTATCCATTGTTCCTCTTTTCATTTATACACTTTCTCTTTTATATCAGTAAAAGAATAGGACTATTTAAAAGACACCAAACTCCCTATCCCCAAAGATGGAAGCTTGGGATGAAGTAGCATGAACTCGTACCTCTTGGGATGTATTTACCTATCTAAGTTAATTGTATATGTAGGTGACATTTGGCTGAGAATCCTGTATCACAAGGGATAAAGTCAAATTTGATTGGGTTCAGAAGAAAACTACCAGGATTGGGAAGGGACTAAAAAAGATACCATATGAGAAATGCTGACGGAAGTAGTGGTATTTAGCTTCATTCGGGATTAGTTGATTTGTTTAATCATTCAACAAGTATTTATTGAATGCCTTTGTCAGGTTCTGTTAGGCACTTGGGATACAGAGATGAAAAACATGCCCTGTTTTCAAGAAAATTATGGATTAGTAGGCAGACAGACAAGTAGACAATTAAAATACAATGTGATTGATTCTCTCATAAAGAAGAACATAAAACCTGATGGCATCAGGGAGGCAGAGAAGCTGGCCTAGGCAGAAGGCCTTTCACAAGATGTAAAACTGAATTTACTATGGATATTCCCAAGAGACGTAACTTGAACTGATACATAATTACGCTGGGAGGTAGATTTTTTTACTGAGTACAGAGACCTAATTAAATCACAAGTTCTCTAAAGATTAAATTTGTAAGAAAATGAGGTTTTGTTTGGTGGAGATAACCTCAAATAGACTTCCCAAAAATATAAAGGGATATATTAGGTGATGGGCTAGATGGATGAGCTAGATGACCTTTACACCTTCCAACTTTCAGAGTTTATAATTCTGGTCTCTAGCGGTAGTTTCCCAGAAGTACATGTTGCCATGTTTATTCATATTTGAAGAGGAGAACAAAATTGCATGATTATAATAAATGAGTAACTAGGGATGTAACTTTAAAACAATGACAGTAAAATTAAATATACATAAAATCATAGTTCTGAATCAATATAAAAAATAAACTAAAGATCATAAGTAAGTTATTTATTTACTTTGGTCTTAACCTTTTTTCAGAATTTCTATTCTTTTTTTTAGGCTGATAAGAATGGACCTAGTTTTCAAACTACTTTTGAAAAAACCGAACAAACACTTAAGGTAAGAAATTTTATTAAAAGAATATACCTTATTCAGAAACAACTTACTTGGAAGCTCCAGTATCCTTTGAGGAATAATGACTGAGTGGGTAATTTGATGAAATAATCAAGAGTCAGTAAAAGTTACAAATCTACTAGATTCGTACCATGTTCTATGTTTGTCATTGATTATAATAGAGCTGGTGTTTTGTCTTCTTGTAGCACATCCCAATCATTTCTAAAAAAGGGAGTGTGATAGACAATGGAACTTTGATTTACAAAGAACCAGCGTTTTAAACAAATTAAACTAGATACTGCTGTTTAATGCAGACCTGAAAAAGTATGGAAAATACAAGGAAGGATGTTAAGTACTTCTGAAGCCATACTAAGGTAGTCACATGGAGGAAGAAGAGACAAAACGTAGTTGTGAATTACTTTAATTTTTTTTTTTAATGTTTTTTATTTATTTCTAGGAGAGAGAGAGAGAACCAGCATGAGCAGGAGAGGGTCAGAGAGAGAGGGAGTCACAGACTGAAACAGGCTCCAGGCTCTGAGCCGGCAGTCAGCACAGAGCCCGACGCGGGGCTCGAACCCACGAACCGCGAGATCATGACCTAAGCGAAAGTCGGACGCTCAACCGACTAAGCCACCCAGGCGCCCCGTGAATTACTTTAAAAAGAAAATCAGAGATAGGAATTTTAAGTTACCCTTTTGAAAGATGGGAGAATTTGTTAAATATTGTGAACCTTCCTTTTAAAAATTTATTTATTTATTTATTTTTAATTTAAATTCGAGTTAGCTAACATATAGTGTTATCATGGCTTCAGGTGTAGAACCCCAGTAATTCATCTCTTGCATATGACACCCAGTGCTCATCCCAACAGTGCCCTTCTTAATGCCCATCACCCATTTAACCCATCCATCTTCCACCTACTTCCCCTCCAGCAATTTTCAGTTGGTTCTCTTTTTTTTTGAGTCTCTTATGGTTTACCTCCCTCTGTGTTTTTATCTTCTATTTCCTTCCCTTCTCTTATGTTCATCTGTTGTCTTTCTCATATTCCACACAAATGAAATCATATGATGTCTTTCTCTGACTTATTTTGCTTAGTATAATACCCTCTGTTTACATCCACGTTGTTGCAAATTGCAATATTTCATTCTTCATCACTGAGTAGTATTCCATTGTGTATATATACCACATCTTCTTTATCCATTCATTAGTTGTTGGATATTTGGGTTCTTTCCATAATTTGGCTATTGTTGATAGTGCTACTGTAAGCATTGGGGTACATGCGCCCTTTTGAATCAGCATTTTTGTACCCTTTTGAACCTTCCTTTTTATAATTTTTATATCCACTTAGTGCTTTGAGACAATAAAAGGAAATTCTTTTATATAAGCAAAGATTTTTAAAGAACTTTTAATTTGCTGTTAGAAAACCACATTATTCCTGAAGCAAGTTTTGTTGGTATCTTAGCTTTCTGGAGTTATTGTTTTAAAAGATGTAACCGTTGGGGCGCCTGGGTGGCTTAGTCGGTTAAGCGTCCGACTTTCACTTAGGTCATGATCTCACGGTTCGTGGGTTCTGGCCCCGCGTTGGGCTCTGTGCTGACTGCCAGCTCAGAGCCTGGAGCCTGTTTCAGTCTGTGACTCCCTCTCTCTCTGACCCTCCCTGCTCATGCTGTCTCTCTCTCTCCTAGAAATAAATAAATTAAAAAAAAAAAAAAAGATGTAACCCTTTTTTCCCTATAAGTTTTATATATATGTGTATATATATGTAAATGTACATACATATATGTATATATCTACATATATATTTTTTAAATGAAAGGGCCATTATTTTGGTTTTGGAAGACCATTTAGTAATTAGAACTTACTTAATAATTGCATTTTAAGTGTCATGAATTTCACAGTTGAAATCCTTTTTGACATAGTATTAATACATAGTGATTTTGAGGTTTCATGAACTAACTTACAGGTTTTATATAATCAAAATAAGTCCATTGAAGATCCAAAAGTCATATATATGATGAGTATCGAGATGGCTATGACAACCATATTATAGGTTTCAGACTAATTATGTTTGGGAAATAGAATAATTAGGTTACTCATAGGTACTCACAGTGTATGTAAGTGTAATTTATTGTCAATACATTTTCTCTGGGCTGTGAATCTTGATCTCCTCTCTCTTCCTCTAAGCTATGGAAGCAGTGATATAAATCTAGCTAGAAGCCTTTCAGTTCCATCATGGAAATTATGGGTATAATTGCCCTGGAGAACTAATTTTCTTTTTAAAAATTTGGAGAACTAATTTTCTTTTTAAAAATTTCTAGGTGGCTTTTTCATCCTTAAATCTGTTGCTGCAAACACAAGCTCTTTTGTCTTCTATTAATTACCTGACAACCATTATCCCATCAGATGACCAAAGAAGTGATACCAAAGAAGTACAAATTTCAGCTGAAAAGCAACAAAAAAATTCAGCTCTGCAGAAAGGTATGAAAAACATTTTTGTTTCTTGTTAACAAGCATGTTAGAATTCTAGAGGTAAATGGGAATCTTAGAGATCATCTAGTTTGGTCATTTCCATGCCATTTCCCCTACTTCTATCCTTTCCTTCATACAAAATCATTTGTGGGTAACTGCTGTAGACAGCAAATTTAACTAATACTGGTGCTTTAAAAAAATACCTGTTTCTGTTCTTATTTTGGTGGTAGAGGGGGATGCTGTAGGTAGATAATAGGGAAGAAGACTTATATTTACACGAAATTTTTCCTCCCTTCTCAGTAGCTCCTGAATGAGCTCCACTAAGGGTTAGTCTTCCCTTCCATTTTACAAATAAGGAAGTAGGACCCGGAGACATGAGGGTAGCAGAACAAAGATAGCATGTGGTTGGTTAAGAGCCCAGACTTTAAATCAGAAAGAGCTCAGTTCAGAATCCTGCCTCTGTTACTTAAAGTATATGTCCTTCGATAGGCACATTATTTAACTTCTCCGAGTTTCAGTGTCCTTATTTTTTTTGTTTGTAAATTATGAAAGTAACATCTCAGTATGAAAAATGTAAATCGTACAGAATATATAAAACAAAAAAAGCATTTGAAATCCTTAAGGACTTGAGAATTTTCCAATTTTTTAAAACAGTAATGTGGTTCACTTAATACAAGCAAGAAACCTTAATAGAGTTTGAATTACTAGAATCCCATGTGACCCAATGCTTTGTTTTATTTTTAGTGATTGTATCCTCTAAAGACAGGGACATTATTGACTTCAGACTATTTGCCAAGTTGAATGCTTTCTGTGTCATTGTTTGTGATGAGAAGAACAATATTGCTGAAATCAAGATTCAAGGTAAAAGTTTGCATACTATTAAAAATTTTTTAAAAGAGCAGCTTTTCTTAATGCTAAAGAATATATAGATGGAGGGCTCTGAGCTGTGAAAATTGGGTAATTTTATGACATAATTGAATTGTATATTTTCTTAGCTCTTTGGGATGTAGATCTTGGTTAGAATCTGACCATCAAATTGAATGACATAGACTGGTGTTTTGAATCTCTCAGAGTTGTCTCAGAGGTGAAATGGGATGCTAATGTCCGTGTAGAGATGGTATCAATGGATTAGGATAAGTGCAGATCCAGAATGCAGGTTAAGGTCTATGGATATGCTTTATCTTGATACAAATGCAAAACAACCTTATAATGAAGATAAAGCCTATCTATGAGCCCGTTATGTTCTTTTAGGCAAAAGCTGCTAAAACTAATCTGACTCTATCTTTACCAGCTCACTGATCTGATAAAGGTAAAGATTGTTTAATAAAATTCTTGAATAACTTAAAAACCAAAAACTTAGGTTTTTTTCTTTGTTCGTTCTAAGCTGACAGTTATCTTTAGTCCGCATTTGATTCATGAAACTTACAGCTTCCATATAAATGAGTGCATTAAGATATAAAAGATTTCCTAAAAATCCCAAAATAATCTGTTTGCTCTAGGTGTAATTTTTTCAGAAAGTTGAAAATCCAGATAATTGATTTATAATGAATTTATTGGTTACATTGTTTATAACACTGAAAATATGTAATATTGTAACTAATTTATCAGTTGGGAATTCAAGCACAGTTAATTAAAACAAATCACCCCCAAAATAAAATTATGCAATAAAAAGAAACATCTTGAGGTCTTATTATGGTAGGTCCTTAAAAATTATAATAATATAATTTTTTTTTCAGGCCTTGATTCTTCTCTTTCTCTTCAGTCAAGAAAACAGTCACTGTTTGCCAGACTGGAAAATATTATCGTCACAGATGTTGATCCTAAGACAGTTCATAAAAAAGTAGGTATAGTAAATAGATAGCTAATATGTTTTGTTAATTGAATATGAGATTTTATTTTTAAACATATTTTATAAATATTAATGAAATATATTTTGATACATAAATGTGTCTCTAATGACTGTAAATATAAGTGCTTCTATTTATTAATTATTATTATTTTATTTATTTATTCATTTTCATTCTCAAGCTAGTTAACATGCAGTGTAGTCATGGGTTTAAGAGTAGGATTGAGTCATTCATCACTTACATACTACGCCCAGTGCTCATTCCAACAAGTGCCCTCCAAATATAAGCCCTTCTTAAATGAGACTTAATTTTGTCATTATCCTCTTGAACAGAATACATTCTAATCTCTGCTTTTCAGGCTGTGTCAATAATGGGAAATGAAGTTTTTCATTTTAACTTGGATTTGTATCCAGATGCTACTGAGGGAGATTCCTATACTGACATGTCCAAAGTGGATGGTGTGGTATCACTGAATGTTGGCTGTATTCAGATTGTCTATCTTCATAAATTCCTCATGTCATTTCTGGTAAAAGTCACTATTTACGTGTTGATCATCAACTTAGAAATACTTAAGTCTGATAGTTATGATTTCAGATCTTACAAATTTTGGATTTTAGGATGTACATTGTTTTTATAATTGATATTTATATATTAAGATACAGCTTAAAACCTCTCTTTAATAGTTGAAATCTGAGTTATTTAATTTGTCTGGAACTGGAATTGTTTTTGCTAGAACATAATGGAACCAAATTTTCAAGTAAAAAAATACTAATAATATCATCTACCCCCCATTCCCTTGCTCTGTTCTTCAGCCATATAACATTAGCCCTTATCAGGTAGCTCATAGAAATGGATGGATAATCAGTAATTTTTTCCTAATTCTAGATAAGACTCAATTGAAAGTTATGTATAGGAAATAAATAGCACAGAAATAAAGAAGTTGGTGTTATTAATGATATGCTTGTCCTCTGTTTTTCTCCTTTTATACTCTGTGTCCACAGAACTTTCTGAACAATTTCCAGACCGCCAAAGAGGCTCTGAGTGCTGCCACTGCTCAGGCTGCAGAAAAGGCTGCCAGAAGTGTGAAAGACCTTGCCCAGAGGAGTTTTCGGGTTTCTCTCAATATTCATCTGAAAGCACCAGTTATAGTCATTCCACAGTCTTCCATTTCCACTAATGCAGTGGTGGTAGATCTTGGGCTCATCAGAGTTCAAAATCAGTTTAGTCTGGTTTCTGGGGAAGACTATTTAAACCCTCCAGTAATTGACAGAATGGACGTGCAGCTAACAAAGCTTAAGCTCTCTAGGTATACTTTCTTTGAATAATTATGGATTTAAGTATTATTTAATGTTTTCCATGAATTTTATATCCATTGAAATTCATACCCAGCATGCTTCTGTTGCACAGAATACTTTATTTTTATTTAATTTTTAAAAAGCTTTTTAGTGTTTATTTTTGAGAGAATGAGAGAGAGAGAGAGAAAGAGAGAGAGAGAGAAAGAGCACGAGCAAGCGGGGGAGAGGCAGAGAGAGAGGGAGACACAGAATCTGAAGCTCAGAGCTGTCAGCACAGAACCTGACGTGGGGCTCAAACCCACGAACTGTGAGTTCATGACCTGAGCCAAACTCAACCACTTAACAGACTGAGCCACTCAGACGCCCCTAAAACATCTTTTTAATTTAATTAAAAACTTTTTTTAAATGTCTTTATTTTATTTTGAGAGACAGAGACAGAGAGCGAGCAGGGGAGGGTCAGAGAGAGAGGGAGACACAGAATCTGAAGCAGGCTCCAGGCTCTGAGCTGTCAGCACAGAGCCCGACATGGAGCTCAAACCCACGGACTGTGAGATCATGACCTGAGCTAAAGTCGGACACTTAACCGACTGAGTCTCCCAGGCGTCTCTTTAATTTAAGTTGAGATAAAACTGACATACTGTCTTACTTCAGATACATAACATGATTCAGTATTTGTAATTGTGAAATATTGTGAAATGATCATCACAATAAGTCTAGCTAACGTTTGTCACCACACAAACTTAGAGTTTTTTTTCTTGTGATGAAAACTTTTAATATTTACTTTCTTAACAACTTTCAAATATACAATAGAGTATTTCTAACTAGTCACCTTGCTGTACATTATATCCCTAGGACTTATTTATTTTATAATTGGAAGTTAAAACATTTTTTGCTGAACATTTGAGTATAGGGATCTTAACCCTATGCTCTAAATGCTTTAGCATGTGTCTTCTAAAAACAAGGACACACATCCTCTTACATAATGCAGATTTCAAATTCTGGAAATTTAACACTGATACAGCGCTAATATCTAATATGGAGTCAGTATTCAGATTTTACTAGTTATTACAATAATGTCCATAATAGTAATTTTACCCCTCGAACTAGGATCACATATGGATGGGATTTAATTGTATCCTGTACCACTGCAGGGGATTTCTATGTTAATAGTACTTATTTGCTCTGGAATAGTTCTTCAGCCTTTCTTAGTCTTTTACTATAAGACAGTTTTGAAGAGTACAATCTAGTTGTTTCATGGAATGTCTCTTAATTTGGTTTTATCTGAGTGATTCTTCATGATTTAATTGAACTTATATACTTTTGGCAAATACTGCATAAGTAATGATGTTTCTGTAGATGCCACCAGATGACCCATGAAAAGTCTATATATATTTAAAAATCATTTCTACCCTATCCAAGGAGATTTCATTATCGTGAATAAAAAAGGAAAATTATAAGGGAAGTCCAGAAAATAATCCTGGAGAAGATTTATCAAAGACTTTTATCAAAGTCTTCAGAAAATGCGAACTGTTCATTTTGTCATTTTTTTCTTTAATCTCTGTATCAATGCATATATCAGTCCTTGTACAACTATATTTAATGATTCCCCCGTGTATTCAACAATATGAGTATCTTTTTTAAATTTAATCCATGTGTGACCAACTGTTGGAAGAAAAAGATTTTCTTAATGGGTCATTGTCTATCACGTATTTTACTCTTTCCCTGAAGTGAATTACAGATTGAGATTAGAAAAACCTAGCACAGTTTCAAATCAGTAGAATAGCAACTTCTGATTTTGTGTCTTTTTAATGATAGGTTGCATTTCCCTCCTATGTTTATGCATATATATTACTTATATTTTTCATTAGGACGGTGATCCAGCCAGGCATCTCTCACCCTGATGTTCAGCTCTTGCACCCAACTAACTTGGAATTTTCTGTAAACCGGAATCTAGCTGCATCTTGGTATCACCAAGTACCTGTTGTAGAAATAAAAGGACATCTTGAATCAATGAATGTAAGTATGTGAGTGAAAAACACTTCTTATTGAAATTTTAGACTGAAGACTTTCTGAGTATAAGTGAGTATGATATATGAAATTTTTGAGTAGTTGGCATAAGAACAATTTCAGTGAGATGTTGTCCAAAAAGATGTTTGTTATTTAGCAGAATTTAATCTTTAAGTGTTACTTTATACACACACACACACACACACACACACACACACAATTATACACACATTCGTATACATTGCAAAATAGTCACTACAATAAGTATAGTTAGCATCTGTCACTTCACAAATTTAACTTAGTATTATTGACTGTATTTTCCATCTTGTAAATTGTATCTCCATGACTTACTTATATAAGAACTACAAGTATGAGTTTATTAATCCCTTATACCCGTTTCACATCTCTAATCCCCCTTGCCCTCTGGTAACCACCAATTTGTTCTCTGTATCTGTGAGCCTGTTTTTAGTTTAGTTTAGTTTGCTTTTTAGATTCCTCGTATCAGTAAAATCATGCTGTGTTTATCTTTCTCTGAGTTATTTCATTTAACATAAATGTTTTTGTTTTCTTTAGATGGAAAAGCAGTAGTAGAATTGCTGGATCATAGGTTAGCTCAAAAGCAGTAGTAGAATTGCTGGATCATAGGTTAGCTCTGTTTTATATATTTTTAGGAACCCCCATACTATTTTCATAGTGGCTAGTTTACATTCCTACCATTAGGACCCAAGGGTTCCCTTTTCTCCACATCCATGCCATTATTAGTTGTTTCCTGTCTTTGGGTAATAGCCATTCTGAGAGGTGTGAAGTGATATCTCACTGTGGTTTTGATTTTCATTTCCCTGATGATTAGTGATGTTGAGCACCTTTTCATGTGCCTGTTGGTCATGTTTGTGTCTTTACTGGAAGAATGTCTGTTCATATCCTTTTCCTGGTTTTTAACCAGATTGTTTTTTTTTTTACTGGGTTCTATTAATTCTGTATATATTTTGATATTAACTGCATATCAGATATATGATTTGCAAATATCTTTTCCCATTCAGTAGTTTGCTTTTTCGTTTTAATGATGGCTTCTTTTTCTGTGCAGAAGCTTTTTAGTTGATATAGTTCTACCTGTTTATTTTTCTTTTTGTTGTCCTGGCTTTTAGACTCAGATCTGTATCTGGAACTTAATGTCTATGGGTTTTTTTTTAAGGAGCTTTATGATTTTGGGTCTCATATTCAAGACTTTCATCCATTTTGAGTTAATTTTGGTACATACTGCAAGATAGTGGTTGAATTTCATTCTTGTACATTTAGCTGTCCAGTTTTCCCAGTACAATTTATTAAAGAGACTGTTCTTTCCCCATTGTATATTATTGCATCTGTTTTGTGAAATTAGTTGACCATAGATGCATGGGTTTATTGCTGGTTTATGATTTATGTGTCTGATTTTATGTCCAATATCATACTGTTTTCATTACTATAGCTTTGTAGTATAGTTTGAAATCAGGGATCATGATACCTTTGGCTTTGCTGTTTCTTAAGATTGTTTTGGCTATTTGGGATTTTTTGTGTTTCCATACAAATTTTAGAATTATTTGTTTCCGATCTGTGAAAAATGCCATTGGATTGCATTGAATCTGTAGACTGCTTTGAGTAGTATAGATAATGTTAGTTATTTCAATTCATGGACATTGAATATCTTTCTATTTATTTGTGCCTTCTTCAGTTTGTTTTATCAATGGGCAAGTATTTTGTTCTTTTTGATGTGATTGTAAATGAGATTGTTTCCTTGATTTGGCTTTCTGATGGTATGTTATTTTTGCAGCAACACACAACAGATTTTTTTCTACATTAATTTTGTATCTTGAAGCCTGAATTCAGTATTATTTCTAACAGTTTTTCGGTATAATCCTTAGAGTTTTCTATATACAGTATCATGTCATCTGCACATAGTGACGGTTTTACTTCTTCCTTTCAGTTTGGATGCCTTTTATTTCTTTTTATTACCTAAATGCTATGGCTGGGACTTCTAGTATTATGTTGAATAGAAGTGAAGAGAATGGGCATCCTTGTCTTGTTTCTGATTTACAGAAAAAGCTTTCATGTTTTTACCATTGAGTATGATGTTACTTGTGGGTTTGTCATATATGATCTTGATTATGTTGAAGTATGTTTCCTGTATACTTAGTTTGTTGAGTTTTTATCATCAATGGATGTTGAATTTTGTCAGATGCTTTTTTCTGCATCTACTGAGATGATTATGTGATTTTTATCCATCATTTTCTTAATGTGATGTATCGTGTTGATTCATTTGTGGATGTTTAACCATCCTTGCTTACCTGGAATATATCCCACTTAAATGTGGTGTATGATCCTTTAATGTATCGTTGAATTTGGTTTGCTAATATTTTGTTAGGGATTTTGCATCTGTTTTCATCAGAGATATTGCTTGTAATTTTATATCAATTTTTGTAGTGTATTTGTCTGGTTTTGGTATTAGGGCAATGCTGCCCTTGTTAAATGAGTTTGGAAATGTGTTTGGTAGAATTAATCTGAAGCCATCTGGCTGTGGGCTTTTGTTTATAGGGGAGTTTTAAAATTATTGATTCACTACTGTTATTTATAATCAGCATATTAGATTTTCTGTTTCTTTGTGATTCAGTTTTTGAAGGTTGTATATTTATAGGAATCGTTTCATTTTTTCCTAGATTGCCCAGTTTGTTGGCTTGTAATTGTTTGTATTAATTAGTCTCTTATGAACCTTTCTATTTCTGTTGTGTCATTGTAGCTTCTCTTAAATTTCTGATTTATTTTGACCCTGTCTTTTTTTCTTGATGAGTCTGGATAGAGGTTTATCACTTTTGTTTATCTTTTCAAAAAACAACCTTTTAATTTCATTGATCTTTTTAATTTATTTTTTAAGTCTCTATTTCATTTATTTGCTTTCTGATTTTTATCATTTCCATTTTCTACTTACTTAGGCTTTTGTTCTTTATTTTTCTAGTTCTTTTAGGTATACAGTTAAGGTAAACACATTTAAGACTTCTCTTTGTTTCTTGAGGTAGGCTTGTATTGTTATGAGCTTCCCTCTTAGAATTGATTTTGCTGCATTCCTTAGATTTTGATATGTTGTTTTTCTGTTTTCATTTGTCTCTAGGTATTTTTTTTATTTCTCATTTGATTTCTTTGATGACCCATTGGTTTTTCAGTAGCATGTTGTTTAATCTTCACATTTCAATGATTTTTCCAGTTTTTTAAAATAATTATTTCTAGTTTTGTACCATTGTGTTTGGAAAAGATGCTTGACATGATTTCAGTATTCTTTTTTTTGTTTTAAGTTTATTTATTTTGAGAGAGAGAGAGAGCATGAGCAGGGAGGGGCAGAGAGAGAATGAGGAAGAAAGAATCCCAAGTGCAGCAAGTGCCATGACTTCTCCCCTGCTCATCCCAGCAAGGCTCTAGGAGAGTGCCATAGCTGAGCTCCCCTGTCTATGCTAGTAGGCTTTGTGGAAAGTGTAACAGTGGCAGCTGCCAGCATGTCAAGGCTCCCAGGAGTATTTCAGACGTCCTTTGCTCCTTAAGCCAGTGTATCCAGATCGGCAGGTGAATTCCCCTCACACGTAACCTAGGTACTTTTCAAATTGCCATTTTTTTCACTGGATCTTGGGGCAGGCCCTTTAAGAAGGGAATCTCAGTTTCCTATCGCACTCTGGGACCTCTGGAGGTCAGCACTGTTGGTTTTCCAAACCTGACATTCTGGGGGCTCCTCTCTCTGGTACAGATCCCAGGGTCAGAGGTGGCCGTGGGGAGCACCAACTCATCACTCCTCCCCCAAGAGAAGCATCTCTCGCGAGATCCCTCCATGTTGTGCGACCCCACACAGGGGCTGGGTTTTTTTTTTTTTTTTTTGTGAGACATGTCTCCGTCTTTCCAGCTCATTTCAGTGTGGTCCTTTTATCTTTCATTTTGAAGAGCAGTTATCAGCTTTTAGGTCTTTCTCAGAGAGAAGTGATCCATATGTAGTATACATACATGGGAGGTGAGTTCAGGATCTTCCTATGTCATCATATTGGTCTCCCTCTTCATTACTTAATTTTTAAATATGCTATATATGTACCATTAGCAGAGATGTGTAAGTTATTAGTATATTTTATCTCATACTATATGCTATATACACATACTTTTAATTTTTAATTTCAGAGATACCTGAGTACTCTTACAGCATGGAGAGAAATGCCTTTTTTTAAAATGTTTGTTTACTTTTGAGAGAGAGACAGAGCATGAGCAGGCAAGGGGAAAAGAGAGAGGGAGACACAGAATCTGAAGCAGGCTCCAGGTTCTGAGCTGTCCGTTCAGAGCCCAATGCGGGTCTCAAACTCTTGAGCCATGAGTCATAACCTGAGCTGAAGTCGAACGCTCAACCAACTGAAGCACCCAGATGCCCCAATACTTATTTTTTATATTGAAGCTAACCTTTTTATTTTATTGGAGTTGTTATTTTTAAAAAATAATTTTTAGTTTTTCTGAGTTTGTTACTTTTTAATTTATTTTTTTATTAAAAAAATTTTTACGCTTATGTATTTTTGAGAGACAGAGAGAGGCAGAGCACAAGTGGGGAAGAGGCAGAGAGAGAAGGAGACAAAGAATCTGAAGCAGGCTCTAGGCTCTGAGCTGTCAGCACAGAACCCGATGCAGGAGTTGAACTCACAAACCATGAGATCATGACCTGAGCCAAAGTTGAATGCTTAACCAACAGAGCCCTACAGGCACTCCTGAATTTGTCATTTTTTCATATAAACTGATTTCTTTAATCATTATTATCTTGCACTAAAGATTATATAAGTTAAATAGTGTAACTAATACTGACTGAGGAATCACATTTTTTCCTCCAAACATTTTTTTACCTTTGAAAATAAAAATATTTAAATGAAATAAGTAGTGAAATAATCGAATGGGTAGTGACGATCTAATTTTCAGTCATGTGAGGTTATTCTGTCCTTCATGTTTTATAAATAGTAATTTATTTTCTATTATTAAAATTGTTTTTAAAAATGAAGTATCTTCATCTTTTCTTTTAATGATATTTCACAGGTTAATCTAAATCAAGAAGATCTTAATCTTTTATTTAGAATACTAGCAGAAAATCTTGGTGAGGCTACTGAGGACTTAAACAAAATGAAACCAAGAGAACAAAAGACAGGTAAGAGACTTGACAGTAGGTGGCATAACACACGTATCTATTTATTTTACAATTTAGTAGGGGAGTCAGACAATAAAAATGACATAATCAAGTATATATGTATAAATTGTGATTTGTATTACCATAAAAACAAAAAAGATATTTATTTGTTGAATGCATATTGAATAAGATCAGAGTTATAATTGATGGATTCTCTTTAGTTATGCCAATAGGCACTTACCAATTCAGAACTTTTTCTAAGTTGTATTAGTTAGGAGGAAGCCATGAAAAGTATTTATTTTTTTTAATTTTATTTTTATCATTTATTTACTTTTGAGAGACAGAGAGAGACAGAGCATGAGCTAGGGAGGAGCAGAGAGAAAGGGAGACAGAATATGAAGCAGGCTTCTAACTCTGAGCTGTTAAGCACAGAGCCCAATGCAGGGCTCAAACCCACAAACCGCAAGATCATAACCTGAGTCAAAGTCTGACACTTAACCAACTGAGCCACTCAGGCGCCCCATAAAAAGTATTTCAACTCTGATGGATTCCTGAAATAATTTTGAATTTGCATATACAAAAAAAATTCAAAGTTTGCAGTAGGCTATGGTAACATACTTTTATTTTTTTTAAGTTTATTTGTTTATTTTGAGAGAGAGAGAGAGAGAGAGAGAGAGAGAGAGAGAGAGAGAGAGAGAGAATCCTAAGCAGGCTCTGTGTGCCGTCAGCGCAGAGCCGGATGCAGGACTCAATCCCACGAACTGTGAGATCATTACCTGAACTGAAATCAAGAGTCAGACGCTCAACTGACTGAGTCATCCAGGCGCTCCCAGACTTAATTTTTTTTAATGTTTATTTTTGAGACAGAGACAGAAAGAAACAGAGCATAAGTGGGGGAGAGGCAGAGAGAGAGAGGAGATACGGAACCTGAAGGAGGCTCCAGGCGCTGAGCTCTCGTCAGCACAGAGCCCTTTATGGGGCTCGAATTCACGAACTGTGAGATCATGACCTGAGCTGAAGTTGAACGCTTAAGTGACTAGAGCCACCCAGTGTCTGTGGACTTAATTTTTAAAACTGTTTTATACATGTATATTACACACACAGGCATATATAATCATTTTTTCCAGCAAATGGTACTATCCTAAAAGTGTGTGTATGTGTGTGTGTTTATCTCTGCATTTTGCTTTTTTTTTTTAAGTAACACTTTATCTTGCTATTTATGTCTCTAAATATAATGTGTATAGATATGCCTCATTCTTTCTAATGGCTGCCTGGTATTACATTCTCTTGAAGTATAATTTATTTAGCAAGTCTGTATTGATGGACGTTTCAGATTATTTTCAGTCTTTCACTTTTTCACTTTGCATTGCATGTCCTTGTCCATACACTTTTACAAGTGCATGTGTATCTGTAGGGGGAAATTCCAGGGCTATTAGATCAAAGGATATTTAATTTTTATTTACTTAATATATATTAAGTTAATGAATTTGACACTTTTTAATTTTTTTAATAATTTCTGTATTTTTGAGACAGAGAGCATGAGCAGGGGAGGGGCAGAGAGAGAGGGAGACACAGAATCTGAAGCAGGCTCCAGGCTCTGAGCTAGCTGTCAGCACAGAACCTAATGTGAATTTAACACTTTTGACATTTTGCCAATTGCTTCCCTTAGAACTTGTACTAATTTTGCACTCCTGGCACTTTATTTTTCTGTACCTTTTCTAATACAGCGTATTATTAGATTTTAAAGTTTTTGTCAAATTGCTAAGTGAAAAATGGTATCTCAGTATATTTTTTCATTTAAAAAACATTTTTATTGTATGTTAATCTGTATTCCAGAGCATAAATAGTAGTAAAGAACACAAATCTTAAGTGTACTGTTCAGTCAGTTTTTATATATGGCTATACCATATAGCTGTCAATCACCATGGTTAACATATAGACCATTTCTGGCCTGCCCTGGAAGGTTTCCCTGTGCCCCTTCCCACTCAGTACCAAACACCCACTACGCCCTCAGATCAACCCAGAATTAACTGTCATCCTAATTTGTAATACCACAGATAGATTAGTTTTGCCTTTTCTTGAATTTCACAAAAATAGAATCCTATAGAATTTACTCTTTGGCTTGTGGCTTGTTCTCAGTCATCATTTTGTTTGTGAGATTCCTGACTGTTGTTGTATGTAGCAGTAGTTTGTGCTTTGAAACCTGTGTAGTATTTATCATATGAATGTAATAATACTGATTTTATCCATTCTACCTTCGATGGAGAACATTTGGGTTGTTTCCATTCTTTGATGGTCTTGAATAGAGTTACTGTGAATGTTACTATACATTTCTTTTCTCCTACTTATGTACTGTTTTCTTTTGGTTGAGTAGGTAGGCTTCACATGTTAGGCTCATTTGTTAGGCTTACGAGTAGCTTTAGTAACATGCCGTGTTACACCAAATGATTTTCCAAGTGACTGTACCAGTTTACCAGCAAGGTGTGAGAGTTCTGGTTTCACATTCTCACTGGTCCCCGGTTGGTATTGTCAGTAGTTTTAAATTTTACTGTCCTGTCCGATATGCAGTGGTATTTTTATGGATCTTATTTGTTCCCTGATCACTATTGAAATTGAAACCTTTTCATATGCACACTGACCATTTGGATATCCTTTTTTATGACATGACTATTCAACTCTATTGAGCAATATTGTTATTGAGATGTTTGTGTTTTTTTCTTAGTGCTATATTGGAGATCTTTGTTCATTCTGGATATGAGTCCTTTATTGGTTATATGTATTATATTTATATGTGTTGATATATATGTATAGAAATATCCTCTCCCCATCTGTGACTTGCTTTGCATTCTTTTAATGGGTCTATTATTAATATAATTAGTTAATTGTAATGAATTCTAATATACTGTTTTTAAAGATGATGAGTGCTTTTTATTTTCTATTTAAGAAACCTTGGCCCATCTCAGGAGTTATTTCATAAAAGCAAATCATTTGCTAGAATTATTCCCCTGAGTCACACTCTGTTTGAAACAGTGCTGGAGTAAGTTGATAGTTAAGGAACCTTGCCCTATGTGTTTCTCAAAGATAATAATTGACAGCAGTGGTTTTCCATATGGTTTTCTGGTATGGTTTATGGTACAGGATTCTTATATGTTAATGATCATAGATAATGTTAACTGCAGCAGTATTAATAACTGATATGATGATGTTGAGGGTTAGTTGAGAGTAAAGGCTTTAATGAGATGGATGAGTTTGGAATCTACCATTTGCCATCACTGTGATGTTGGGGAAGTTTTATGTATTACAGTTTAGAAAGCAGTTTTATTGCATGTCAGAGTATATGAATTTCAGCACAACATCAGATCATGAAGTTTTACTTTTGCTTTTTTGTATGGCATAAGAGGTTCTACTCATCCCTTTCAGGTGTTTCCTTTTCTAGCTTTAACTTTTGTTACCCTCTCCATGATTTAATTATATCATATTCTGTTCTGTTGTCCTAACCTCTCATGATGTGCTCTCAGTGATTTTCCACAATCTCTTGTCTTTTTTAAAAAAGTTTTTTTAAATGTTTTATTTATTTCTGAGAGAGAGAGAGAGACAGTGTGAGCAGGGGAGGGTCAGAGAAAGAGGGAGACATAGAATCCGAAGTAAGCTCCAGGCTCTGAACTAGCTGTCAGCACAGAGCCCGACACGGGTCTCAAACCCACAAACTATGAGATCATGACCTGAGCTGAAGTTGGACGCCCAACTGACTGAGCCACCCAGGCGCCCCACACAATCTCTTGTCTTATACTTGGATGTCCTCTCTGTGTGAGGAGGTCCTTAAGCTCTACCTGAATGATAACTCCTTTGTTAAACCTTTCGTGACCTCCCCATAACAATGTCATATATAGTCTGTGTTTTCTGTATATTTTCTCTAGTCTATTAATATTGTCCACTCAATGTGACCAGGCATAGCTGGCTTATTTTGTTTGTTTGTATTTTAAATGTTTGTATCTCTTCTAAACTGTAAGCTTTTTGAGGGCAAGAGCTATGTATTACTGACTTGTGGGTTTTCATTGCTTGCACAGGTCCAGAGTGCTCATTCATGTCCTTAGCATTTGTGGGGGAAAAATGTGTGAATAGAAATGAAAAAATTTCTTTTAAACATCTTTAGGTGAGATTAAAGGGCCACTTGAAATCTCTACATCAAAACAAGATGTACATGCTTCCCAAGGTACTTTAATAGCTGGAGTGGAAGAAATGAGATCTGTTGACATCATTAATATGCTGCTGAATTTTGAAATCAAAGAGGTGTGTGATTTTCATCTGTTTTTGTAAAGTGAATAAATAATAGATATTTAGAATTCCTTCTACTAAAATAAACTTGTAAACTCTTGATATGGATGAAAAAATTGTATGTAGCTTATTTATAATTTGTATGTAGCAGTCCATTTTGTAGCAAATTTGAGAGTATGAAAGATGAGTTATATTTGGGATATATAATATTTCATAGAGAAGATGGTAGCGAGTCCTGTAACATGCTTTTCAAATGATTTTAGGACATTTGGAATGTAACTCACTTTGGATTTCATATGAGAAAATGAGGAAAGGGAAGTAGTGACGGAGAAATCCTTTGCAAATTTAAGAAACCCTTAATAGAATAAAACACAGTAGGATGTTTATGTTTTTTAAATGTTCTGTTACCACTCTCTGCTTCATAAGCAGATCTTTGAGGAAGGATTAAATGGATTTTCCTCTTCTGTATTCACACATTTAACAAATACTCATTTCATATGCTAAGTACTGAGGATAGAGTTAGAAGGCATAGACTCTGAACTCTAACAAAAACAAAAAAAACAAACAAAAAAACAACTAAAAGTTTTCTGAGAGCTCCCATTAAAAATGTGCCAGTGGAGCTTGTGGCTGGCATACTAGTAAGGAGGGGACACCTAAGTAGTCTGTAGTGTCAGGGAAGATTTTCTGGAGGAAGTGATATTTGAGATGAACTCTTAAGGAAGATTAGAGTCTTTCTCTTCCCCTGGGGCATGGTAGAGGTGTGAGTATGTGAGAAACTATAGTAATTGGAGGGACTTGCAAAAAGTTCCTCTTAAGTCCCTTCATCATTAATAGTAGACGATATGTTCTTCAGGCTTAAATGTAATAAAATTTTAAAAATTAGGTCTACATTTTTATCTGAAATACATGCTTTGAGACTAATTTCTTGTTAAAACTTTGCTGTTTTCTGGTTAATATTAGAGTTATTGAAGATAAATAAACTTTAGTAATTGAGATATTGATAGATGAATCATTCTATTTGCAAATGGGCTTCATTAACATATGTGTACAGAAAACCATATGCCATCTTTAATATAATTTGTAATAAATATTATAGTTCCATCCCTTTAGGACATGGGAAGTGGGAGAAGCAATTTGCATTCCCCTAGGCCAATGCTTGACACTGTCTTAAGACATTAAAAATATTTTTTTTTTATGTTTATTTCCTTTTGAGAGAGAGAGAGACAGAACATGAGCAGGGGAGGGTCAGAGAGAGAGGGAGACACAGAATCCGAAACAGGCTCCAGGCTCTGATTGTCACCACAAAGCCCAACGTGGGGCTCAAACTCACGAATTGCAAGATCGTGAGCTGAGCCAAAGTTGGATGCTTATCCGACTGACATTTTTTATTGTTACTAAGTGTGGAAAGGGAGCTACTGACAGCCAGTAGGAGAGGCCAGTGTTACCACTAAACACCCTACAATGCACAGATCTGCTGCCTCACTACTAAGAATTATCTGGCCCAAAATGTCAGTGGTGTCAGGCTTGAGAAATCTTGTCTTAGCATTAGTATAAAAATTAACCATTTTTCATACAGATTTTCAGATGAAAGGCCATCCATCAAACTAGATAGAATTTCTGGGAATTGGACAGAAATACTTTTTTGTTGTTCATTTTACCTTGATAATGACTGGAATGTAGTGGCAGTGCTTCTGAAGTCTGAACAAGTCAATAATATGAGGCAATTTCCAGGCACAAATAGAAGTACTCATTTTTACATTGTGTGAATTTTTTCATTATATCACTCTAGATGGTTATGAAATTGTTGAGTTACCTTTATTACATATTAGTGAGATTGTTTATGGTGATACTGGGGCCTTTTCTAGGTTGTGATTACTCTGATGAAAAAAGCAGAAAAGAAAGGAACACCTTTACATGAACTAAATGTCCTGCAGCTTGGAATGGAAGCTAAAGTTAGAACCTATGACCTGACTGCTAGAGCTTATCTAAAAAAAATTAGTATGCGGTGCTTTGAGTTCACCGGTAAGTGTGAAGTATAGTCTGTGTAAATTATTCATGTTATAGGCAATGGCCCCTACTTCTGTGTCAATAGTAAGCACATTTATTAATGTCACCAGAATTATTTAGATTAAATTTGTTGTGTTGATAAAAAGGAACTTGATATTTAAAAATTTTTTGTTTGTGTGGTCACTTACTATAAAGTAAGACTATATCTAAATATATATTTGTGTGTGTGTGTGTGTGTGTATTTAGCATGAAGTTGAATATATCTAAAAAAGGAAGCGTATCTTCTGTGTCTATACATAACATTTTAATACATATAAAAGCAACATTTCATTATAACTGTGCTGTGAGAACTGATATATTAGGAAATCAGAGCCCGAGTATAATACCCATGTGTAAAGGCCCAGGGACCCTTTATGAAAAATGAGTTAATTTACTAGAAAATAACTTTTTGTTTGCTTTTTATTTTTTTTAATTACATCAGTGTTTTTGTTTTTAATGATATTAACATATACTTGTGCAAAAACAAATTAAACAATACAGAAATAGTATAGAGGAAAAATTTAATATCACTTTGTAGTTTCACTCCTTCCCCCAGGTAAATATAAGTTATAGTTTAGTGAGTACCCTCAACCTTTCAAATCCACTTTTTAAGGTGTGACAAGCCAAGTTTTAAATTTGCTAAGTGTGTTTAAAGTTTATAGGAACTCTATGGGGTAACTTTAAATAGAACAAACATATTGAGAGTAGTTTATGCGTTTTATAACTTTGTTTTTCAATATATTCTGATTTGATCAAATGAATAATACTAGTAGTACCAAATGTTAACAGAAGTTGTACTTGGCTGGTACTGTTTTGTTCTTAATTTTTTAAAAATTTCTTTGTCTCTTCAAAGTTTGTCTTTTTTTTTTCAAAGTCATTTTTCCTGAGGTTTGATCAATATATAGTAAAACCCTTTTTAGTATATGATTCTATGAATTTTGACAAACTTACAGATGTGTAACTGGGTAGTCTATTTGAAAATACATTTGAAATGTTTGAAAGACTTACTGGAGCTGTCCTTGGTTTTTTTCTGTTAGACTCTGCAGGAGAACCACTTCACATTATTAACTCTTCTCATGTAACTGAGGAACCTCTGCTGAAAATGTCACTGACAAAGGTACCTGACTTCCTTCTAGGACTCTTTAATATTTGACTATGTGAAGTTATGTAATTCTCCCATATTTAATATTTCAGTTTTCTCCCCTAAAATTTTTCATTCTTTTTTTTCTTTAATGTTTTATTTATTTTTGAGAGAGAGAGAGAGAGACAGACAGACAGACAGCATGAGCAGGGGAGGGTCAGAGAGAGAGGAAGACACAGAATCTGAAGACAGGCTCCAGGCTCTGAGCTACCTGTCAACACAGAGCCCAACGCGGGGCTCGAATTCACATACTGCGAGATCATGACCTGAGCTGAATTTGGTTGCTTAACCGACTAAGCCACCCAGGCACCCCTAAAATTTTTCATTCTAAAGCTCATTGATTGTAGTGAATTATGCAAGCATCCGATAGGCCTGGTAGTATCAGTAACCTTTTGAGTTAACCTTACCTTGTTGTATAAGTGAGTGTATACAGAGTTCTTTGGTTATCCGAAGCAAAGTCTGTTATAATCTAGATATGCTAGCATTTTCCCCTACCTTTAGCATTTGCACCTAAGTAGGAAAAGGAATTTGAGTTTTTGTTTCTGTAGAATGTGAGAAATGTTGATGTGGTCAGGTTTTTTAGCACATGCCTCTTTGCCATTAAGAAATATGGTTATAGTGTTTACATAGCATATTTTGAAAAGTAAAGAATATATATATGTGTATGTGTAAATGTGTGTGTATGTATATATATATATGTATGCACACATGTGTGTATGTGTATTTCAGTGTATGAAAATTTAGTATTTTCACCCCAGTGGTTTGTTTAATCTTCCACTGTTTCTAGGCAGACAGTGATGGACCAGAATTTAAAACCATTCATGATAATACCAAACAGAGACTGAAGGTAAGTATTTTCTAATTCACTATAAGGCTTTGTTATACTGATGATTAAATCTAGCTTTATATTCATCTTCAGTTGTGAGATTGTGAGGTCTAAAATTAAAATAGGAGTAGCAATAATAATAGATCTAATCTTGTAGATGAAAGAAATAGGTAAAGAGTTGAAATAAAATTTTTTAAAAAGTTGATTTAATTTCCTAAAATATTATTTTCCAGGTATGAACTAATAATGATTACTTGTTGAGTACAAAAATAATATACTTTTTTTCCCTTTTTTCTTCAAGTTTTTATTTAAATTCCAGCCAGTTAACATCCAGTGTAATATTAATTTTAGGTATAGAGTTTAGTGATGCATCACTTATATAAACACCCAGTGCTCGTCACAACTGACTTTCTTAATCCTCATCACCCATTTAACCCACCCCCCAGTTATCTTCCCTCTGGTAACCATCAGTGTGTTCTCCGTACTTAATCTCTTCCTTGGTTTTCCTCTTTTTTCCCCCCATATGTTCCTCTCTTTTGTTTCTTAAATTCTACATCTGAGTGAAATCATAAGGTATTTGTCTTTCTCTGACGGACTTATTTCACTTAACATAATACTCTCTAGCTCCATCCATGTCATGGCAAAGCCAAGATTTCATTCTTTTTTATAGCTGAGATAATATTCCATTGTGTATTTATATATACATGTACATATATATGTTCATATATATGTACATGTATATATAAATAAAGATTGTGTGTGTGTGTGTGTGTGTATACACACACACACACACACACACACACACACACCACATCTTTATCCATTTATCAGTCAATGGACATTTGGGCTCTTTCTATAATTTGGCTATTGTTGATAGTGCTGCTGTAAAACATCAGTCAGGATGCATGTATCCCTTTGAATCAGTATTTTTGTATCCTTTGGGTAAATACTGGTAGTGCAGTTGCTGGATCGTAAGGTAGTTCTGTTTTTAACTTTTTGAGAAACCTCCATATTCCCTTCCAGTGTGTCTGCACCAGTTTGCATTCCCACCAACAATGTAAGAGGGCTCCCTTTTTTCTGCAGCCTTGCCAACATATAATATACTTTTTAAGGGAAATTTGTTCATGGTTATTTGGCCTAGTGTTCATGGAAGCATTAAACATTTGAATTGTATATTGGCTTTATGATTAGAATAAAATGAAGGTCTAGGCTAAAGCATGGCTCAGTACAAACACTGCACACAGTACGTTTGCCCTTATATAGTCTGTCTTGGACCCATCAGAAAGGTGACTGAACTAAAGCCTGCTGCTATTTCCTGTATCTTTACTTAAAACCTACCAATTGAGGTCAGAATTACAGTTGGGCTTGAGAGGGCAGAATGTTGGTTTATTGTTTGGTTCAGATTAACATTGTAACAGTGAGTTTTTTCTTAACAAACAAACAAAAAAAGACCTTAATTGAACTACTCTAAAATTGAATATTGTCTAGATTAGCACTGTAATAGTGAGTTTTTCCTTAAGAAAAAAAAAACCTTAACTGAACTATTCTAAAATGAACTATTCTTCAACCTATACTTCTTTGTATATGTTGAAGCTTAACATAAAATGTCACCATATCTAAAATCTACCTCTCTACTTGTTCTTTATCTTAGGTTTCATTTTCATCCTTAGACTTAGTACTTCATTTGGAAGCTTTACTGTCCTTCATGGATTTTTTATCATCTGCTGTTCCATCCTCTGAACCTTCTTCTACTGAGAAAGAATCTGAGCTGAAACCACTTGTGGGGGAGTCCAGAAGTATTGTTGTCAAAGCCGGTATTAACTTTTAAACATGATCTCATGCTTTCTGTCTGAACTTTTAATAATCATATGATAACCTATATTTTCAAGCTAAGACAAATATTTAGCAACTTAATGTAATAGCTACTCTGACAGATTAGGTTAGTTTCAAAAGAAAAATCAAATTTTATCCCTGAAGTAGTATAGAATAATTTATTAAGAGATTTAAAATTAATGTTTAGTATTAGTCATATATTTGTTTGATTTCACTATCTATGTTTTACATAAAATAAAGTTGTATGGACTTTGCATTGATGTTTCTGTAACATTCACTTCAGTGCAAGTGAGAACAGAAGAAATTAAAATATGATACAATCATGCATAGTACAAAGGTCCATTTCAGTCAGTCACATAAACCTACCTTGCGCTCAACAATTTTAAATGCTTTGCAGGACACAAAAGGAGGAAGAATATTATGGAAGAGACAGGCTCACTTTGGTTTCTAACCAAAACTGAGTTAAGTGACATGGACACATGTTCCTCCAGCGTATGGCTTGTGCTATAAATTAAATACGACGTATCCTGAGTGAACATGTACCTGTTTTTAAGCCAAATATCATTTTAATTATTATTTCGTTCATATTACATGATGTGAATATCTAATATCTGGTAATTTAATTTTCAGACCATTACCTGTTTGAGTGATATCTATATTACTGACATTTTTAAAGTGTTAAACTCTTAGTAATATTGGACCAAATATAAGGATCAGATTTCTTTTTAACCAGGGACCAGAGCAATACTTTTGCTATAAACTAGAGTTAAAGAGTTTTATCTTTGTCTTTAATGTACTTATTATATTAATATTTGTGGAAATATTTATATAAATGTGTACATATATACACAGTTGAATAAATTAAAAAGCAATGTTTAATTTCAATAAACTACAAAAGTTATCGATCCAAAAGAACAGTCTTCCAGCATGCTTTATAGTTATCTTTATGGTTTGAATAAAGTTTTTATGATTTGATTTACATCTTAAGGGACAAAAATCCCTGTTATTGCTTTTGGTGATTAGAGACTGATGTCTGTGCTTTTACAGTATTATAGGAAAAGGTCTCTTTTCCTCATGCAAGACAAATCTATAGAAAAATATCTCCTAAATTTATCAGTCAAGATCTGAACCAAAGTAGATTAAAGGAACCCATTTGATTATGATTCTTACACACATGCTCACACACATTATAATTTTTTTGGTATTTTTAAAACTTTAATGTTTATGTCTCATAGATTTTATTTTAGGATTCTTCATGAAGAAATAGGATACGGTCTGTTGTGTTGTAGTTAATATGTATTTTATTAACTATTCATTGTTTCAGCATTTTTATGAAAAGTTCTTTGATCTCATGATATAAAAAGAAGTTCAAAATCAAAATTTCAGAGCAATAGAATTCTAATGTAAAGGATTGCCTTTTTGCTCAGAGGGAAAATTACAGGAAGTTTTCCACTAGCAAATTGTACTTCTGAGGTGCTTTAAAGGTTGCCTTTATTCTGGAGTGCCTGGGTGGCTCAGTCGGTTAAGCGTCCAACTTTGGGTCAGATCATGCTCTCATGGTTCGTGGGTTCGAGCCCCGTGTCAGGCTCTGTGCTGACAGCTAGCTCAGAGCTTGGAGCCTGTTTCAGATTCTGTATCTCCTTCTCTCTCTGACCCTCCCCTGCTCATGCTGTCTCTTTCTCTCAGAAATAAATTTTAAAAAACATTTAAAAGTTTTTCAAAAAAGGTTGCCTTTATTCTTAAGTTGGAGGGAATGTGCTGCTTTTTGTCTGATTGGCATTTGAAAATTGAGTCAAATACATATTAATTACATGTAATCTTAATGGAGGCCTTTTTGATTCTTCATAGTTGATAATGTACTTTTCATGAATTTTACATTACTTTGTTATATCATCTGTGCACTTGGCTAATCACAAGGTTTGTATTACTTTTCAGCATCCAGCAGCACTTCTCAAGATGACGTGTTTGATTTAAAGGTCATAGCTGAATTAAATGCATTTAATGTCTTTGTCTGTGATCAGAAGTGTAACATTGCAGATATTAGAGTACGCGGTAAGTAATGATATTCCTTGGTGTAGGTTATTTCTGTTTCTTCGTATAGACCTTCACACCAGGAAGAGTAAGCTTGTGCATGGTAGATTTTTCGTGAGTCTTAGTTTTGTTTACTTATATTGAAGACTTGTACAAGCTTTTCAGAGATGTGCTTTGAAATTTTAGATACGAATTTGTTATGATTCACAGCTGACATGAAACATTTCTTATGTATTTTTAAAAGTTTAGAATGAATCTAAGGCCTAATTCCTGTTTGTATTTTCAGTATAATGTAATGTTAATTTAAACTGAGAAATTAATATCACAACACCTCACTTAGAAAATGTTCTTATCTTTATTTCCCTTGTTTTTTGTGCATATATAGCATTGGAAAGAAATTTGTAAGCTTTATCCATCATCAGCCTGATAAAAGGATAGATTCGTATTATACCATGGGTTCTTGGACCAGTCTGCCAAGATTCACATTTTGGCTCTAATACTTATTGGCTGACCTTGAGAAAATTAATTAACCTTTTTGTATTTTAGTTCCTCGTTCTGTAAAATGAAGATAGTTACAATAATTATTCATGGGATTGTTGTGATAGTTATAATAATTATTTGTAAGATTATGTATGTATATAGTTAGAAGACTAATACATAGTAAGCACTGGAGAAAAGATTAAAAAATAAATACTATTCAACAAACATTACCCAGTATCTATTTCATGGGTTATATGGTAATAGTTTGAGCTTAATACTGGGTCTTAGCTGCACACTTTCTCTTTTACTGAGGAGCTGTTTAGGAAATCATTATGCCATTACAAATTATGAGAATAACAAAAATGTTTTAGAGAAAAATCTTAGATTATGTTTTAGATACAGTTTATGACAGAAAGAATATTTATTCATCAAGTTATTCATTTATGCTTAGTTATCAGAGCATTAGTTTTCATAATAAATGCTTATGAGGTGGCTATTAAAGAAATACTGTGTGTCTTTCTAACTGACCACTTATGGTCTTGCAAATGCACAGGATATTTGTTTGGAGACCTGTGATTAGTTCAGTTTGAAAAAAAATTTTTTTTGTCTTTAAAATTTCCACAACTTTTATGTATGAGATGCCTATAGCACTTAAAGAGACTGTAGTCTTTATTAGGCAACTCATATATAGAAATTGATGCCGTTAATATGTCTAATAGTAATTTTATTCATTCTATATCTTGGTAGTGTATATTTTAACTTAATTAAATGCCACTTGAACTGGTTCATTTGGATTGGGTGAAAAGTTTGTAAATGTTACATTTCCCATAGGAATGGATGCCTCTATTTCTGTGAAGCGAAAGCAGACCGACATGTTTGCCAGACTTGAGGATATAATAGTTACGAATGTTGATTTGCTGTCCATTCACAAAAAGGTAATTAAGAAACAGGTTTCAGGAAAAGGAGACTGTGCAAGATGGCAGGGTGGGAAGATACTGAGCTCACCTTGTCCTACGGCAATAACAGTTCTACAGCTACAAATGGGATAATTTCTTCTGAAAAAGTTTTGAAAATTAGATGAACAGCACCTTCACAGCAGAAGATAAAATGGCCACATCGAGATTGTGGGGAGAGACAGAGACATGCTCTTGCTGCCATGGCTTGTAGGCATCCACAGCCTACACTGGGGACACCCCGGAAACATCTGGCTCTGGTGGCCACGGGGGATTGTGCTTCTGGGTCCCATGGGACATGTCCTATTCTAAGCCAATCCTCCCGTGGGAGAGGTACCTCTTTCACCTCATACAAAGAAACAGAGAATGAGGCACAATGAGAAGGCAGAGGAGTATGTCCAAATGAAGACAAAGGTAAAACCTAAAAAAACCCCATAATTACTTATGTGTTATATTGCACATAAGTAATAGTCATAAAGTTGTTCACCAGACTCTGGAGAAGAATGGATCATTAGAATGACAACTTCAACAAAGATATATAAAGTATACAAAAGTACCAAATGGAAGTTATAGAGCCTAAGAATATAAGTTAGTTAAAAAATACACCAGAGAGGCTCAGCAGCAGACTGAATGAAGCAGAACAGATCCATGAGCTAAAGGACAAAGCAATGGAATTTACCCACATAGAACAACATAACAAAAAAGAATTTTTAAAGAAGTTGATGAGGTGCTTGGGTGGCTCAGTCGTTTAAGTGTCCAACTTCAGCTCAGGTCATGATCTCATGGTTTGTGAGCTTGAGCCCCACATCAAGCTCTGTGCTGATAGCTCAGAGCCTGGGGTCTGCTTCAGATTCTGTATCTCCCTCTCTCTCTGCCCCTTTCTGCTCACACTGTGTCTCAATCTTTCTCTCCATCAAAAATAAACATTAAAAATTTCTTTTTTAAAAACTGATAACATAAGGGACCTATGAGAAATGTGCAGTGGAACAATATCCATATTATAGGAGTCCCTGAAGGAGAAGAGAGAGAGAAAGGGACAGAAAACTTACTTGAAGGAATAATGGCTGAAAGCTTCCCTAAACTGAGAAAGGAAGTATATCTAAGTTCCAAATAAGGTGAACCCAAGGAGTATAACACCAAGACACATTTTAATTAAATTGTCAAGAATTAAAGATAATCTTAAAAGCTGCAGGAGAAAAAACTTCATAATGTACAAGGAAAACCACACAAGGCACTCAGTGAATTTCCAGCAGAAACTTTGCCAAGCCAGAAGGGAGTGGCGTGACATATTCAAAGACCTGAAAGGAAAAAACTTTTAACCAAGAATACTCTACCTGGCAAGGTTATCATTCAGAATAGGAGAGATAAAGGCTTTTTCAGACAGACAAAAGCTAAAGAAGTTTGTAACCATTAACTAGGCATAAAAGAATGTTAAAGGGACTTTTTAAGCTGAAAAGAAATGACACTAATTAATAACACGAAAGCATATGAAAATAAAAATCTTAACTGGAAGAAGTAAATACATAGTAAAGAGTGGATTAACCACTTATTAAAGTTGAATGAAGGTTAATAGACAAAGGCAGTAAAAATAACTCTGGTTACAATAATTCATTTATGGATACAAAGGGTAAAAGGGTGTAAAATGTGACACCAAAAATATAAAGCATGGGGAGACAGTGAAAATGTAGAATTTGGGAATGTATTCCTATTTTAGTTGTTGTCAACTAAAACAGACTATTATCTACGTAGGATGTTTTATGTGAACCTCATGGTAACCACAAAGTAAAACTTATAGTCAATACACAAAAGAAATAAAATAAGAAAGGAATATAAATATAATACTAAAGAAAGTCATCAAACCAAAAAACTGTTAGAGCTAATAAATAAATTCAGTAAAGTTGCAGGATGCAAAATTAACATAAAAATCTTTTACATTTCTATATACAGTAATAATGAACTATCAGAAAGAATTTAGGAAAACAATCCCACTTACAAGTGTATCATAAAGAATAAAATATTTAGGGGAAAAAAAACACCTAGGAATACATTTAACCAAGTAGGTAAAAAACCTGTACACTGAAAACTATAATATAAAACATTGTTGAAAGAAATTGAATGACACAGATAAATGGAAACATATTTCACACTCCTGGATTGAAATAATTTATATTGTTAAATTGCCTGTAGTACTCAAAGCACTCTACAGATTCAGTGCAATTCCTATCAAAATTCCACTGGCATCTTTCATAGAACTAGAACAATTTTAAATAATTATCAAAATACAAAAGACCCTGAACAGCCAAAACAGTGTTGAGAAAGAACAAAGCCAGCGGTGTCATGTTTCCTGATTTCAGACTATTCTAAAAAGCTATACTAATCAAAACAGTATGATATTGGCCTTAAAACAGACACATAGGTCAGTGGAATAGACTAGAAAGCCCAGAAATGAACCCATGTATGTATGGCCAATATTCAACAAAGGAAGCAAGAATATATATTGGGGAGGGATGCCTGGGTGGCTTAGTTGGTTAAGCATCCGACTTTCGCTTAGGTCATGATCTCACGGTTCGTGGGTTCGAGCCCTGCGTCGGGCTCTGTGCTGACTGCCAGCTCAGAGCCTGGAGCTGGTTTCAGTCTGTGACTCCCTCTCTCTATGACCCTCCCCGGCTCATGCTGTGTCTCTCTCTGTCTCCTAGAAATAAGTAAACATTAAAAAAAAAAAATATATATATATATATATATATATATTGGGGAACAGACAAGGATAGTCTCTTCATTAAATGATGTTGGACCACTACAGGGCAAATTATGTAACTGTCAATAAAAACACAAAACCTGGGGGTGCCAGCTATATATAAAAGTATAAAACTGGGGATGCCTGAGTGGCTCAGTCAGTTAACCATTGACTCTTAGTGTCAACTCAGATCATGATCTCACAGTCATGAGATTGAGCCCTGCTTCAGGCTCTGTGCTAGGCTTAAGCAGACTCTAAGATTCTCTTTCTCTCTCCATCCCTCTTTCTCACTCCCTCCACTTCTACCTCCACAATCCCTACTTAATGCTGTCTCTTTCTTTCCCTCTCTTCCTTTACTCTTCCCCCCGCAACCCCTCCTTTCAAAAAAAAAAAAAAAAAACATGACACTGGACCACTCTTTTTATACTGTGTAACAAATTTAACTCAAAATGGATTAAAGACTTGAATCTAAGACCTAAAGCGAAAATAGTCCTACAAGAAAAGAGGTGGTAAGACTCCTGACATTGGTCTTAGCTAAGACTTTTTCTTGGATCTGACTCCAAAGGCAAGAGCAACAAAAGCAAACATTTTTAAATGTGACTACATAACACTAAAAAGCTGTATGGCAAAAGGAAGCCATCACCATATCAAAATGTAGCCTACTGAATGGGAGAAAATTTTGCAAATCATGTCTCTGACAAGTGGTTAACATCAAAAAAAATATGAAGAACTCCTACAACTCAATAACACACACATATGCACACACATCAATCTGGTTAAAAAATTGGGCAGAGGATCTGAATAAGTATTTTTGCGAAGAAGACATACAGGTTGCCAACAGGCACATGAAAAGGTGACCAGTATCACCAATCACCAGAGAAATGCAAATCAAAAGCACAATGAATATCACCTTACACCTGTCAGAATGGCTTTTATCAAATAGACAAGAAATAACAAGTGTTGGCAAAGATGTGGAGAAAGGGAGCTCTCATGCCCTGCTTGTGGGAATGTAAATTGGCACAACTACTATGGGAAACAAATTGGAGGGCCTCAAAAATTAACAAAAGAACTTTCCTTCATATGATACAGCAATTACACTTCTGACTATCTGAAGAAAATAAAATCACTAATCTGAAAAGATATATCACCTTTCTGTTTATTTTTCGTTGTATTTTTTTAAGTTTATTTACTCATTTTGAGAGAGAGAAAGAGAGCATAAACAAGGGAGGGACAGAGAGACAGGGCAGAGAGAGAATCCCAAACAGGCTCCATGCTGCTGGTTCAGAAGCCTGACACATCGCTCAAACTCACACACCATGAGATCATGACCTGAGCTGAGATCAAGAGTTGGAAGTTTAGGGGCGCCTGGGTGGCTTAGTCGGTTGAGCGTCCGACTTTCGCTTAGGTCATGATCTCACGGTTCATGGGTTCGAACCCCGCGTCGGGCTCTGTGCTGACTGCCAGCTCAGAGCCTGGAGCCTGTTTCAGTCTGTGACTCCCTCTCTCTCTGACCCTCCCCTGCTCACGCTGTCTCTCTCTCTCTCTCTCCTAGAAATAATAAATAAAAAAAAAATTAAAAAAAAAAAAAAAGTTGGAAGCTTAACCAACTGAGCCACCCAAGAGCCCCTCACCTCTTTGTTTATTGCAGCATTATTTACAATAGCCCAGATGTGGAAACAACCCTAAGTGTCCATCAGTAGATGAATGGATAAAGAATATATATATTCATGTGGATGAAGAATATATATATATATATATATATATATATGGATGTGACATATGAAGATATGATAGGTATATATATATAATGGAATAATATTCAGCCATGAAAAAGAACACAGTCTTGTCATTTGCAACAACTTGGATAGAACTTAAGGGAATTATGCTAAGTGATATGTCAAACAGAGAAGGACAAATATGGTGTTATTTCACTTGTAAGCAGAAACTATGAAACAAGACAAAACAAAACAAAACAAAACTCATACTCATAGCAAATAGAGTAGTGGTTGCCAGAAGGGAAGGTATTGGGGAGATGAAATAACTGGTAAAAACTTCCATTACAAATACATCATGTGGACTTAAAGTACAGCATGGGGCATACGGTTAGTAATGTTATATAAGCTTTGTATGATGACAGATGGTAACTAAATTTACTGTGGTGAGTGGTTTGCAGTGTATACAAATGTCAAATCACTATGTTGTACACGAATATAGTATTTCATGTCAGTTATACTTAAAATTTAAAAAATGAAAAAGAAAAATCAGTTATACTCTATAATAAGATGCCATTATCCCCATGAGAACTTGGGGAAAATATTAGAAGACACTTCCCACAAAAACATTATGAATGGTCATTAAGCACATTAAAGATGTTCAACACACTGTTATCAGGTAAATGCAAATTAAAGCCACAGTGAGTTATATACCCATTACAATGGCTAAATCAAAAAAAATTGACAACACTAACTATTGGCAAGGATTGGAGCAACTGGAACTTAAACAATTACAATATCACTTTGGAAAACAGCCTCAGAGTTTCTTACAAAATTTATAAGAACCCAACATATATTTACCATATGACTCAGCAATTCACTCCTGCGCATTTCCCCAAGAAAAATGAAAACACATATCCAAGAAAGTCTTTGAACATATATACTTATATAACAAGTTTGTAATTATAACCCCAAACTGGCAGCAATCCAAATGTGCACCCAGAGGAGAATGGATAAAAAAGCCTGTATATCCAAACAGTAGAATACTACTCAGCTATAAAGTGGTTGGGGGATGCTGTTAAATGTAATATGGGTGAATTGCAGCATCATGCTTAATGAAAGAAGGCAGACACAGAAGACAACATGTAGCATGATCCCACTCTTATGAAGCTCTTGCAAAGACAGAAGAGAAAGATCAGTGGTTGCTTGGATCTGGGTTTTGGGGAGAGATCAGGGTTTGGCTAAAGGGAAGGAGCTCAAAGGAAGTTTTTGGGAGTGATGAGATGTTCTGTATCTTGTTTTGGTGTTACAAACATGGGTAGTACAAATTTGTCAAAATTTGTCAGAGTATATACTTAAAATGAGTGCATTTTCTTATATGCAAATTATGCCCAAAGATAATTTAAGACTAGTTATTTCAAAAAATTAGAATGTACAGATTCATAGAAACTAAAAAGTAAATATCAAAAATTATTTCAATGAAAAATAATCTCTGCATTGAGATTTATTTAGTTTTGATTTTTACACTTGATATGCCTTTATTCATTTGTTCATTATGTATTTATTCATTGTCACTTGTCAGGGACTTTGTAAGGGATTGAGCATGAATTGTGTATAGATTACATGATTTGTAAGTTATGTCTGACCAGTTAAATGATTGATTATTTCCACTGATTAAAACAACTTTTGTCGGCATAGGAAAAATTTTTATTAAGATATTTTTAACTAATAATTTATTGAAGGTTGAATTTAAATGGTACTTCTTTGTATATCAAGGAGTTTTAATAAGGAAACTATTTATAATATAGTTGTTTTGATATAATATAGTTCTTTTGATGTAATAACCAGTTAATTTAATATTTTTAGGCTGTCTCTATTTTGGGAGATGAAGTCTTTAGGTTCCAAATGACTCTTTATCCTGATGCCACAGAAGGAAAGGCTTATGCTGATATGTCTAAAGTAGATGGGAAACTTAGTCTCAAAGTGGGTTGTATTCAAATTGTTTACGTTCATAAATTCTTCATGTCTCTTTTGGTAAGTTTTTTTGAATATTATTTATTGAATATTATTTTTGAATATATTTATTTCTCATTGAGATCTAAATATCTTTGCCTATACTTCTGAACCTAGATAGTCAAAATCTTTACTAACAGGGCTTTGTGATAAATACCTAAATGCTGAACAGAATATTATAGTGAAGGAAATCCATTACATGATGGGTACCCAAATGAATTTTTATTATTGTTCTCATTCTTTCACATTTCCATAGTTCTGTAATTTAAAGGTCCTTTTTGATGTTTTAATTCAGATATTTTCAGTGTTGTTTTATGAAATTACCTTAAAGGTATTTAGCTACAAGAATTTTTTTTAGGAGCTCCTCAGGCATATGAAGGACTACTGTTGGAATTTACAACTTTTGAATACAACTGTAATCAACAAGACCATAAAATTATTTTCTTTTAATTATCATTTTCATGTAAATGTCATGGGCTGAAGGGTTTAAATCTGCGTGTGCCTCTTAGCAGGGCTCTTTTTCAGGGCTTATAAGTTATGGATTTCTATTTACACCATCATGTTTTATTTTTCTGGAAAGTAATTTTATTTGGAGAGGGGGGCAATTTAAGTCACTTTATATTATTAGCATCAAGAATATTGCTTCTAAAAATCATCTTCATTGGGAAAAATATGTTTTTAGGTGAAATTGAGATGAAATGCATCTTACTTTAAATGAAGTAGTTTTGACTCTTGCTAATGATTGCAAGTTTATAGACTCTGAAGCATCTTTGCTTATGCCTGAGTACACTTAGGAAAAAAACCTTCAGAAAGAAGCTGGAAATTCTTAGTTTCTAAGAGTAAACTTTTTTTTCCTGTGACCTAGACTTACAAAAGTGAACCTATGTGGGAGAAATAAATTCCTGTCCTTTCATTTACATTTGAATTTATTTATTTATTTTTCTAAGTTTACTTATTTATTTGGGGATGGGAGGGGCAGAGAGAGAGGGAGAGAGAGAATCCCAACCAGATCTGTGCTGTCAGCACAGAGCTCTATGCAGGACTCCCTCCATCTCACTAACTGCGAGTTCATGACCGGAGCAGAAATAAAGAGTCAGCCTCTTAACCTACTGAGTCACCCTAGCACCACTATTTACCCTTGAATTTAAAACGACCAACATTCATGAGTAAAGGGAAAATTAAAAAAACAATTGTTACAAAAACTTCTCATAAAAAAACAGATAATTCTGAAATACATAAAATAAAAGTTAAAAGACTCTTGTTCCTATAGGTAACAGTTGTTAATATCTTAGAGTGTGTCTTTCTAGACTTACAGTCTCCATATATACAATCATAAATAGCATGTCTTTTGTTTGACTATTTTATTTAGTGTTTTTAAAGAAAATGCTTTTTAAAGTTCGTTCTGTTTTTTTAAGGAAATCTAAATATCAGTCTCTTCCAATAGAATTTCCTCAACAATTTCCAAACTGCCAAAGAAGCTTTGAGCTCAGCCACAGCCCAGGCTGCAGAAAGAGCTGCTTCCAGCATGAAAGACTTGGCTCAAAAGAGTTTCCGCCTTTTGATGGATATCAATTTGAAAGCACCGGTTATTATCATTCCTCAGTCTTCAGTATCGCCTAATGCTGTTATAGCAGATCTGGGTTTAATCAGAGTTGAAAACAAATTTAGCTTAGTTCCTATGGAACAGGATTCTCTTCCTCCAGTCATTGACAAGATGAACATTCAACTAACTCAGTTGAAGTTGTCCAGGTATACATATATAATCCAACTGTGTACTATTTTTAGAAATAGAGTTCTCATAAAATCTTTGCTAGGGGTAAAATACTCTCATGATTTGTGGTTCTCATTCCTTATTTTTTATAATTATAAAACCATGACCATTGATTTTTGGTCACTGGTAATAGTTGTGCATCTCATAGAATCTTCATTTTGTGTTACTACATTTATAATGTTACTTTTTCCATTTTACACAGATTTCCTATGATAAAATTATAGTTTACTGAGTAATATTTAATTTAGATTTATTTTACTTATTTTTCACTTTGCACATAGCTATTTTCTGTAGATGGGAGCAGACTTCTTAAAATGTACAAAAGTTAAGATTTTTTTCCTCATTTCCAAACCTTGTCACATTTGGGAATTCTCAGTGTGTGGTATCTAAAGGGTTATTGAAATCAAGTGGTAAAGTGTTGGGTTTGTTGAATGACAGGAGTACTCATTTGGTTGTGCAAATGGTTGTTGGCAGTCATGCTTGAAATGACTAATACCATATGTTTGTTTAATGTGTAGGTTTGGTGAGTTTTTCCCTTTTGAGTTTGGAGAAGTACCAATAACACAAAACTGAGGATTAAGTAGACTTTCTTTGTCCTCTTTGAGACGAGGTTAACAGCTGTTTGTATGATATTGTATAAGTTGCTAATATTAAAGTCTTAGTGAGAGATGATAAATAGTGTAGTAGTCATAGTTTCTGTCTTTGAAATCAGCATTACATAGATTTTGTTTTAGAAAGCTCTTGATTTATTATGATTTGAATTGATTTGTGAAAAGAAGCAAGTTCTAAAAGAATTCTGATAGCAGCCTTCAGTGTCCAGGAAAACTGGAAACTGTTACCCAATAAGATAGTCTTCATTTTAAAATGTACATTTCCAAAATATAAAACAGTGCTTGTTTATCTTTCAGAACTATTTTGCAATCCGGCTTGCCACAATATGACATTGAAATTTTGAAACCAGTCAACATGCTTTTGTCCATACAGCGAAATTTAGCAGCAGCATGGTATATGCAGATTCCAGGGATGGAGGTAAAAGGAAAGCTAAAACCTATGTTGGTAAGTATATGTATACAGTGTGTGAAAATTGTGAGGTAGGCTTTTAGCATTGATCCCAGTGCTGTTCTAGTGTATAGCAGAAGTGGTGATGCCTTGGAGCACCTGGGTGGCTCTGTCGGTTAAGCATCCGACTTCAGCTCAGGTCATGATCTCACAGTTCATGGGTTTGAGCCCCGTGTCGGGCTCTGTGCTGACAGCTTGGAGCCTGGAGCCTATTTTGTATTCTGTGATTCCCTCTCTCTCACCCTGTCCCCTGGTTGCGCTCCATCTCTCTCTGACTCTATCTCTCAAAAATAAACATTAAAAAAAATTAAAAGAATAAAAGAGGTGGCGATGCCTTAAATGGGAATTTATTTACTGAAAATGAGGTCATCCTAATTCTCTGACTTTTCTTTATTTCACTTTAGTCACATATCTGGTAAACCCAGTAAGAAGTCTGAGATAAAATCTACTGGAGTCCACTGAATGTATTATTAGTAATTTTGAAAAGCTCTTACATTTTGAAGGCAGTTGAATTGTAAGCCAGTATAAAGTAAGATTTAAATATCACATTCAAAGCACCATAGGAGTATTTTTAATGTATAGAAGCACTCTTTTAATTAAAAAAGTGAACTTTTGGGGCACCTGGGTGGCTCAGTCGGTTAAGCATCCAACTTTGGCTCAGGTTATCATTCCATGGTTCGTGAGTTTGAGCCTCATGTCCGAGCTCTGTGCTGACAGCTCAAAGCCTGGAGTCTCTGTCAGATTCTGTGTCTCCCTCTCTCTCTGCTTCTCCCCTACTCATGCCCTCTCTCTCTCTCTCTCTCTCTCTCTCAAAAAATAAACATTAAAAAAAAGAACTTTTTAAAAAAGTTTATACACACACACACACACACACACATATTTACTTAGAGTGTGTGTGTGTGAGAGAGAGGGTCAAAGAGAGAGGAAAAGAGAATCCTAAGCAGGCTCTGCACTGACAGTGTGGGGCTCAAACTCATGAATTATGAGATTCTGACCCAAGCCAAAACCAAGAATCAGATGCTTAACTGACTGAGGTACCCAGGCACCCCCAAAAGTGGACATTTTTAAATAGATGACTGTATATTTGATAAGAATGTATATACAGAAATATTTATAATAGTGTGATTATCACTTTGTGTGTTGGCTCACAGGGAGAGATAGTACTGCTCAAAGGTGGTCATGGAAGTGTAGGAATCCTATGGTTCTCATGTGCATGTTTGTGAGACCATTGAAGCCAAGCCGTAGGGGATAGGGGAGGAGCAAGAGTGACCAAACAGAGTGTGGGAGAAACAAATAAAAATGTAGTAGCTTAGTAGATTTTGATACCTGTGATTACTTTAGAATTTGTCCTAAGATATAACAGGTCAAGAATTCTATCTGGGAAGAAGTTAAAACTGAAGTTTGTTGTAGAGATGAAGGGTCCTTTGTGTAGCTATGAGTGCATATAATATAAGGAAAGAGTGTCTATTTAGGATATGCATAAAGACGTCTCTATTACAGAATATGTCACTCTTAACTTCTCCCATCCTGTTAAGAAATTAGATCTCAGGACTAATATTTGATCTTTTCCCCTTGCTTTCAAAGATTGTGTGGTTTTAGGTTTGCTGAATGCAAAAGTAAAACCTCTATTTCTATCAGGAGAATATTGACCGATAATATATAATGGGCAGTATAAAGCAGATAAGTTGAGTGAGCTAGAACTACATGAAACAAAATGGGTGTATCTTAAACATAAAAATGGGAAAAACTGAGTTGCAAAATGATAGCACAACTCTATATTATTTCTAATTTTACAACAAACAAGACAATAGTGCTATGTATGCATATATATATATACAATATATATGAGTACATATATATTATGTATGTATGTATATATATATATATATATTATTATTTATAGGGAATGCAGTCTTGGTAAATAAAAGAAAGCATTCATTGGAAGAATAATTCTCTAATTCAGGTTATTGTCTTTCTCTGAAAAAGAGTGTAGCAGGGATGGAATCTCATAGAAGTAAACATGGGGCTTCAGCCATATCTATAATGGGAAAACAAGACCTAAAGGAAATATAGGAAATTATAAGATTTGACAAAGCTAGATGATAGGTACACTGGGGAGGATTATTGTATTCTCTCTGCTTTTTCTTTATGCTGGAAGTACTTCAAAAGAAACAAGAAAAAAGTAACACATGAAGCATTTTAACATCAAAGTGTGATCATCACTTAAAAGGCCCCGGTTGCATCAAGATACCACCTTAGTGGATACCGTTTCCACTACCTAATGTGTCAGCAATCCAGTCCTCTCAGAACACACACCCTCATTGGTGTGAATCTGTGTACTTTTTCTGGGTCTGGGGTGCAGCCAAGAAAGGGCATCAGGTAGGTGACATCAGTAAGTTGGGTAGATCAGCTTGACAGTTCTTAAACAACTGTGGGGCCGTCTCTCAAACTGCCATTCTCACTTACTGAAGGGTTTCAGCCACAGCAAACCAGAGGAGATGGTGAAGTGAGCTGCTTTTCAGGCAGTTGTAGTATCTTGGTTGGTATCACACATGGGAATGAATACATAGGGAAGATCTAGGGAGTTTAAAGTGACATCTATTCTCTTGCAAACAAGGGGATTGGGGCAAACAAGAAATCTTTGGTTATTATCTTATGCTAAAATATCTCTCCATTTTCATTTAGGCAATTTTTCTATCGACAACGCCTAATTTATTTGGGGAACAAAGTGTTCTGTGGTATTCAGAGGAGAAGGTGCTGTGCATGCATGCATGCCTGTGTGAATTTGTGTCTAAGTATTTGGAACAGACCATTTGGACTGCTGTATGTGTAGGGAAAACATACAAAGAATAGAAAGATTAAAAAGTTTAATGGTTCTTAGCAGCTAGTAGTAGCTTTGTTTGTTCTAGCTGCTTCATGTTCTTTGGGCACCTATGAGGAAGATGGTTTTATTTCTGTTTTAAAGATTAAGAAACCTGAGTTAAGGAGGCTAAGAAACTTGGCAAACAGCACAGCCTGAAAGTGGTAGAGTTAATACAGAGCCTCCTGACTAAAAAATTCCCTCCCTCTTTCTTCCTTTTTCTTTCTTTTTTCCCCTTTCTTTTTACTTTTAAAAATTTTAAATGTTTATTTACTTTTGAGAGAATGGTGGAGGAGCAGAAAGAGAAGAGGACACAATCTGAATGAAGCAGGTTCTGTGCTCTGAGCTGTCAGCACAGAGCCTGACGTGGGACTCCAACCTGTGAACCACGAGATCATGACCTGAGCCAAACTTGGACACTTAACTGGCTGAGGCACCCAGGCATCCCATCCCTTTCTTTCTTTCTTTGTCACATATCCCCTTTTATAAAGGTAGGAGATGAACAAGATACTCCTTTCCTGCTCTGTGTTTTGGTTTTTAAAAAATTCTTTGTAGATGAATTACATATTGTTCTAAGTGGCATTATTCTTGGTAAGTTGAACAGATGTCTTGAGGTATGTCCAGATGTGTGTTTACAGGGAATAAGAACTCCATTGCAGGACAGCATCTTTTTACTTCTTGGTAGAGACTAGGAACCAAACAGCCCTCTTCCTGTGTTAAGTTTGGATGGGGATGAAGTGGAGGAGGGAGCTGATACTGGATGAGAAGAGAGAGAGGCAGAGTGGACATGGGGAGATAAGGAGAAGAGAGAGAAGCACAGGTCCAGGAACAGTATAAGAAAGACAAGAACAGACCAGGAAGAAGAGTGACAGAGGCAGGGCCTTGGGCATGGGTGCAGACAGACGTGTGCCTTACACACAAGGAGTGTCTCCTGATATACAAGATGAGATACTACTTCCCTGTATTTACTGTCCTAACACTTTTTTTTCTTTTTTGCTGAGATGAACATTGAATTTGAGGAACTGTAAATTAAGACATGGATTTGATATTCTGCTTTTTTATTACTTACATATTAACAACTTATTATTGCTTTCTAGGTTGCTCTCAGTCAACACGACTTGACAGTTTTAATGAAAATTTTGCTGGAAAATCTAGGAGAAGCTTCTTCACAGCCAAGCCCTACGCAATGTACCCAGGAGGCTATAAGAGTAAGAAAAGATGTTCTGAGCGGGCCTGACCACCTCAAAGGTATAAATTTATCAGGATTTTTCTTTGATTAGGGAGAAAAATTAGTATTAATACCATGTTTATGTTTAGTGGTCTTTTTAGTCGTCTAGCATAATGTGGTATGAACTGATTCGATATTGTAGTATTTACTGTGGAAAATTGGCTGGTCCAGGGCCTGGGGCTGCCTTGGATCTCCTAAGGGAAGGAAATATGCGCATTGTCTTCCATAATAAGGGGGGCTACCTATTGTCTGCAGGATACATGTTTGCCCTTTACTTCTAATGGCTGTATTTGCTGAGTTTTAGGAGCCATGGAGGTGGTTTACCTTGAGAAATAGCAAATGAGGCATGCAGCATGGTAAGGTCCCAAAATAATTACAAGAGAAAAGGACCTTAGTATCCTACTCAGATGACTGGTCCAAGAGGAAGGAAGGTCTTCTTGTATAAAAACAGCTTTATTAATCTGGTTTTATTAGAGAGTGGTATAGTCACATATATAAGGGAACTTTCCAGATTATTACAATGGAATCATTTAAAAACACTGAGCCTTTTAAGTTCATCCATTTTTAAAAGATAATTTTTATAAAATGTAAGTGTCCTTTTTGCTCAAACTAGTTATATAAAACATAATTTTGCTTGTTTTGGTCATTTAAAGTCATTGACATGAATATATGTTTTATTAGACTGTAAATAGTTTAATATTTCCGTGGCTGGAAAGAGATGAAGTACCCCTTGCCCTTCTATTGAATGGCCCCAGACTGCTGTGCTTTTACAATGCTCAGATCATCAGCTATTACTTCAGAAAGCAGTAGATAAACTGCCAGTTAATAGTGTCATTAACATTGCTTCTCCTATATTTAGGCCCAGTGTGTTTTGTAATCGCAAAATAAATGACAAGAGTAGTGTGCAGGAAAGGTTTTTGTTTCAGGTGAATTGTAAGTGCTACCGTACAGGATGGACAAACACTAGATAAGCAGACTATTGCTATGGTTACACAGGAAGTGTGTGCAGCTGAATAAAAACAGCAAACAGGCTATATGTGATTAAATCACAAGCTCATTATGTTTAGCTGTGGTTTTGTGTCTTTGGCTCTGGCTATATGGTTAACATGTCCTTGGGAAAACTTGTGAATTCAGATGAAAGCTGCAAAGATGGTGAAGATTGGGATATGAATTGCTTTCAGAAAAAAGTGAAGGAAAAAAGCCCTAGCATTTTCCAACGTGGAGAAGCCTTTATATGGTTAAAGTAATACAGTGTTTTCTCTTCCTCTATCTTTTAAGAACTTCCCTATAAATGATCAAAGGATAGAATCTATCTCCAAGAGTTGATGAAATCACTTTTTAAGAGTGATTGAAAGAAGTAACTATTCTTACTGTCTAAAAGGTTTTTGCCTAAAGATGAGGGAAAGGACTAAATTACTTCTTGAAATCTCTTTTACCCCAGAATTCCAAAGGCTCCCTGCCCCATATGGGGCGCCTGGGTGGCTTAGTCGGTTAAGCGTCCGACTTTCGCTTAGGTCATGATCTCGCTGTTCGTGGGTTCGAGCCCCGCGTCGGGCTCTGTGCTGACTGCCAGCTCAGAGCCTGGAGCCTGTTTCAGTCTGTCACTCCCTCTCTCTCTGACCCTTCCCTGCTCACGCTGTCTCTCTCTCTCTCCCAGAAATAAATAAAATATTAAAAAAAAAAATTAAAACAAAAACAAAAACAAAAACAAAGGCTCCCTGCCCCATATTTTATTTGAGCTCTGTTTGTCTCTGCTCTTGGATTATATTCTGTTCTTGTAAATGTAATGACCTGGGGGGTATAGGTAATTAAAGAATTGCAGTATGCTAGCAAAGAATCTGTTACTGACTAGTTTCTTCTAGGACAAAGTATTTTATTTTTCTCTGCCTCCAATTTCATAATCTGTTGACATTGGCTTGTAACCATTTAGGTTAAATGCTTTGATAATTGTAAACTACTCTAAGATGAACATTCCTGCTCTGGGGGGCTTTTTAAAAAAAAAGGTGTCTTGATACTCTCCAAGATCCCTTCTTTTTTGTTGCTTCTTTAAAAATGTAGGTTGTGTTCCTCTGTCATTTGCCCTGTACTAAATATATATAGAATAAATCATTGGCATAATTAAATTAAATATGTAATTTATATATCTCATAATTATATATCTCATAATATGATTTAAAGAATCCTAGAAAGTATGGTACATATTTGGAATAGTAGGTTATTATCTTAGCTTTTTAAATAAGTATAAAATAATGTACCTACTTAAAGCTTTTTAATTTTTATACTTATGTTTGAACCATCAGAACAAGATATGACAGACTTAAAGCTTTCTGTGGACCAAAATGTTACTCTCCAATTTGACTTTCACTTTGAATCTCTTTCCATTGTTCTTTATAACAATGATATAAACCAGGTATGTAGTAAATTTATTTAGAAATAAATCTTCAGCTATTGATATTTAATTTTAAAACATTGACACTTTTTCATTTGACTGTTAAAAAATTAATAAGTCTATTAAACTCTTATTTGGCCTACAGACTATACTTTGGTCTTGCTCTGTTTACTTTGTTAGTATTTCTAATCTTACTCAGCTAAAGAAAAATTTTTACTTCTTTCGGTAACATTAGCACTGAACTACTTAGATCCGTCTCTAGTAGAGGAATTTTATATGTGAGTAATTAATTATATGTGTAAGCTTATTACATGTATATATAATAACATGTAATATGTGTGTGTGTATATATATATATGTAAGGAGATTTAGTGGTGGCTTTGGAACCTTGGAGGACTCTTTTAAAATTAATGATTATCCCGGATATATAAGCATTAATTATGTTTCTCTGGAATAAATTTTATATATAATAGGTATTAAGGATACTGATTAGTGGATAGAAGAACCAAGATCTAGTGCCATAATTTGAAGTAATTAATGTACCACTGGTATTTTGGAAAGCTATTTGGAGTTATGTAGATAGTATCTTCAGTAAATATTTTTATTATATCAATTATGTCATATAATACTCATAATAAATACATCATATGATTATACCCATAATATGCATTGATTATGTCTGTTGTTACTGTCCATTCATGTTATCTTATGTTTCATATTTTATTCTAAAAGTTATTTGTATTGATCTTGAATCGTGGGCTAGTATCTGTCATTTATGCAGTGAAGTACTTTAATTTCTAATGTTTAATGTTAATGAAAAAATAAAAAAAACATGACTGTATGGAAAATGAACAGTTAAATGTATTCTTCATTTCACTTAAGGTACTGTCATTCTATTGGTGCCCCAGCCTTAGAATGTTGGTATCTTTTGTTGATCATTATTCATTAGACACTGAGTATTGTCATTTTTTTCTTTGTTCTTCCCTTATATTTCTCATTGCTACTTTTTTTGAAACTTCTTAGCTTACCCTAACTGTCATGGCTTCCTTGTTCAATGCTCTTTTTCCTTTCATCCATATTAGACTTTACCACAAGTTCACTTTCCTAAATGAATCTCATGTAGCCATTTATAACTTATTACTTTACTAAAAAACATTCAGTGTTAGGTTGTCTGAATTGTACCTTAATAAAAAAAAGTTCAGTGACTCCAAATTGTTTACATTAGTAACTGTACTAGTATATTGTGATCAGTAGGTATGTCACAGGTCATTTCTATTAATAGTTATAGACCAGAAGTTTGTAAATTATTTACATTTTTATAACTTATATTCCAAATTTGCCAATAATAATGTCAATAATGTCTGACCTGTATGCATGCAGTGGACTGTCTTGAGTGACAGATGTAGAGTTATAACCAGCGTGGTAGGAATCGCACATCACCAGTGCCTCTCATATCAATGCCATTGTCTGTGGTGAGCAATTAGAGCTGATGTTGTTTACTTTCCTAAGGAGATTTTTTTTGTTTTTTTTCCCTTCTTTTTGGGGAGTGGTTGTATTTTTAAAGTCTGGGCATACCTTTAGCATTTGCAGGATGTGTTACAATTAAAGATTGAGATCCTTTGACCTGTAAATGAAAGTTTAAATCTTTAGTTTGGGAAGTGGGACCTCATTAGGCCCCTTGTATTTCTTCCCAGCCCTCATTCCCTACCATTCTTTAATTGAAATATTCAAGCTTAAGCAGCTAGTACCTTGTGCCCTCAAAGCATCTCTGAATTGTTTAGTCATGTTTCTTCCACATCTAGAATGTCTTCCTCCTCTTACCCTGTCTGATCCCACTTAGTCTCTGAGGCTCAGTTGAGTTGTCATCTTCCTGAGGTTTTCTCTACCCACAGTGATCTCTTTGACCTTCTGAGTTTTGCTATTTGTATTCTTTACCTAACCACTTAATATTCTTTGTGGAATATGGAAGATTAAATATGAATAAATAAGTGTCTACATGTCAATCTTTGATATTTACAGTCTAGTCATCTACTTGCAATGTTTCTTATAATATGTTTCTATTTTCTATATTTATTAGGGTATAAGCTTGCTAAGATCACCTACTATGTTTTATCCTTTCTCATAAACCCCATAGTTCCTTTCACAGTGTTTTTTTTTTGGTACAGAAGAGCTCATTAAATATTTATTAGTTAGACTGATTGACAAAAAGATTTCCTGATTACTTTTATTTGCCTTGAACTGTGAGATAAATTATTATATATTAACTATTGTTGAATACCAACACACACATGTATTTTTTGTATGTATGTATACACTCACAAACAACTGTATGTATTATTCTGTTTTATTCTTGTGTTTTAACACCCATGCTTTTAAATCTTGTTTTATCGATTTGCCTTTGGTCTCTGGGTTAACAAATGTGTTTAAAAGTAATTACATAATATTTAAAGATAATTGATTCTTTTGCTTGAAAATACACCACAGGAATCCAAACTTTCATTTCACAATGACAGTTTCCGGCTTGGTGAACTCAGACTACATCTTATGGCCTCTGTAGGGAAGATGTTTAAGGATGGCTCAATGAATGTTAGCCTTAAACTTAAGACATGCACCCTTGATGACCTCAGAGAAGGCATTGAGAGAGCAACATCAAGGTTTGTCATCTCTGAACTTGCTGTACATTATTTAAGGTTGACATTATACCTGACATTGGTTGCTAGGCTTGGGATTATCAAAAGAGACCTTTGGTCATACCTCAATTTGAAATGCATCAATAAGTAGTGCTAATATCAGATTCAGTTCCTTTGAAATTTGAATTAAAGGGAAATTTAATAACAATGGAGTACTGTCTTAAAAGCAGGAACTAAGAGAATGTAAGAATTTTAATGATGAAATTCACATAGGGTGGTTTGTTGGTAACATATTTTCTAAATTGTCCCCAGGAGGCAGAATTTTTTTGTTTTGTTTTGTTTTTAAAAAGACTGAAAGTTTTTGATCTTTTCTTTGTCTTAGTCTGTATATTTTAAACCAATGTTCTGAAATGTCTTTCCAAGTTTTACTAGAAATGTAATCCCTAGCATTTTCACATTATTAACCCAGTACTGAAACATTAGCTTCTATTAGCCTTCTGTAAAGTGGGAAATAATGTAACTTTAATATCCTAATTATATTTTTATTCGTTTCTCAAATATTGAGACATACTATTTTTGTCCTTGATGTTCTTTGTAGAAAAACTATGCTGCTCCCTAACCAGGGAATATATACTGGATGCTCTGAGCCCTTTGTTTTTCCTAGAGATAAATAAAGGAGGAAAGAGTGCTATCATGCAACTGGCTTTTCTAGTTTGCAAATTTCATGTTTGGGGTAGAGGAAAGAGTGCTATAATACAATCAGCTTTTCTGGTTTGTAAATTTCGTATTTGGGTAACTGTCTGCTGCTGTGTAGGCAAGGGTAAGGCCATCATCTGTTTGGTAACCTGCTCTTCCCAGCATGTGCGAGGATATGTAGCAACTTTCACTGTAGACACTTGATAAACACAGGCTGATTTGAATTGGATTAAATACTTTTGTACTCAAATTGTATAGGATGATCTTTGAAGACAGTTTGTTCAGGGAGGTTTTATTTTATAAATTAATGTGAAGAGGTTGGCCTTTAAATTTTGTGGGACCACATTAATGTGTTTTGTTAATTCCTTTTAGTAGTCATTAGCTTATTTTTCTGCTACTGCATTATAATTATAAAATAATCTGTAATTGCTTAGTAACATAAATTTTGCTGTGGAGATTAAGAGACTATGCCTTAGTTGCTAATTAGCTAATTAGACCCTAGTTAACATTGACTTTTTTTCTATTCAGATTTAAAAAAAAAAACTCAAAGGTGAAAGAAAGTTTATTAAGGTGTATAGGAAATTTTTCATCTTTTAAGTTATTTTTTGCAAGAATAAAATACTGTATATCTTTTTTAGAATGATTGATAAAAGGAATGATCAAGATGACAACAGTTCTATGATTGATATAAGTTACCAGCAAAGCAAAAATGGAACTCACATTGATGCTGTTCTTGACAAGCTGTATGTATGTGCCAGTGTGGAGTTTCTGATGACTGTGGCAGATTTCTTTATCAAAGCTGTGTCTCAGGATCCAGAAAATATGGCAAAAGAAGCACAGATTCCACTACGGCAGACGGCCACAGCAAAAATCAAGATGGAGAAAGGTTAGCAGAATTTTTCTGTTGTAGATGACAACTTGTTGTCTATTTTAACAGAAATTACAGACAAGAAAAAAGATGAATGGGCAATTTAAGAAGGTAAAATTGCTCTTTCTAATTTAAATATATGCTGTGGAAAAATTTTAGTTAAGCATAAATTTTTATGGACTAGGGGCTAGGAATCTCCTGTTCTGGTTCTAACTCTGCCATTAATATTTTTTTACTAATCCAAAAATAGAAGGAGTTAATTTGGGTCTTTGGTTGGAAGACTGTTTTATAGAAGCGCAATCTTGTATTCAGAGAAGATGTATGGAAGAATTGTATCACAATGAAGAACAATTGAACAGATAGAGGCTGAAGGTGGTATCAGGGCTCCCAGCATGATACCCCTGGACATCACCATAAACACCTTAAACTCAGGGGAGTGTTTGCAAGTGTCTGGTCTTGATGTACACTCAGGTCACTTCCCTGCTATATAAATTGTTTGTTCCAGCATTACCAAGTAGATCAGTGATTTTCTTCATTAAATTATAATTGTCTAAGGTCAGGCACTTATCTTTCTAATGTATAACTCAGCAAAATTGGAAAATACCATTTATTGGCAAGGTCAGAATTTTATTTCTATTTTATTTATTTATTTAATTTATTTTATTTTTCACTTACCTTTCCTAAACAGTAATCATATATGATATCTCTTTATATATCATATAAATATATTCATATACATATTTAATATATATATATCCTATAGATTGTAGGACACTGTGTATTTTATAGTGAAGTCAGAATCCACTTTATCAGAGTCTCTCATCCTCTTCTTGACACTCCCCTCACCTGTTTTCCCCTCCTTTCACACATTCATGTGTTCATATGTGCACACACCTTAATTCAGACAAAAGCAACTTCAAAACAAGAGTATTCTTGCTAGTCAGAGTGGAAATGATGTTGTGTCAGAGATCAGATTGCATTATCCCACACAGTTAACATCTGTTAATAATTTATCATTAGTATTAATCAACTGTTGTTAATTCTGCCACCCTCAGAGCAAGGTATTAGAAACAACTTAGCAACTTTTAGATAATATATACTCGAGTGACAAGATATATTTTATTACAACTTTTTTCATTCCTATTTTTGTTTTTTCAGAAGACTCTGTAAGGCCAAATATGACTTTAAAGGCCAAGATCACAGATCCAGAAGTGGTATTTGTTGCCAATCTGACAAAGGCTGATGCTCCTGCCCTGACAGCCTCATTCCAGTGTAACCTGTCTATGTCAACATCCAAACTTGAGCAGATGATGGAAGCTTCTGTGAGAGATCTTAAAGTCCTTGCTTGCCCTTTTCTCAGAGAAAAAAGAGGAAGAAACATTACTACAGTAAGAATTGCCTTATATCCTAAGCTCTGATTGGAGATTGGCAGAAATGATGGATTCATAGAATCCTAGAATGTGAGAGCTCTGTAAGACTTCAGAGATTATTTACTGCAGACTTGAGGTTTTACAGAGAAGGTTGAGTTCCAAAGACGTTAAATGATTCAGCCATGCTGCTAGTGGCAGAACTGGGAACTACCTTCAAACTCTTTTTCTTTTCATTGTACCATCTTTTGTTGAACAGTATTTGAATTTTAGTACAAATCAGCATTGAAGTCATGTGACCAAAAGAGATTGTGTTTTGCTGTATTAAAAGTTAACTTCAGGGACACCTGGGTGGCTTAGTCAGTTAAGTTTCTGGCTTTGCCTCTGGTCATGATCTTGTGGTTCATGAGTTCTATGCTGACAGCTCAGAGCCTGAAGCCTGCTTTGGATTCTGTGTCTCCCTCTCTCTCTCTGCCTCTCTCCTGTTTGTGCCCTATCTCTCTCTCTCTCTCTCTCTCTCAAAAATAAACATTAAAAAATGTTAACTTCAGTTAGATGTACATGTTATCGTTGAAAAATATGATTTTAGTTAATTAACTTAATTGCCATACCAATAAGTTTTAAATGTTACATTGAGAATTTTACATTAAAGAGGATTCATTGTATTATATGATTCATTTGCAGTGTTATTTGAATTAAAAATATTTATGACTAAGTGACTTACATAAAAAAATGCAACACTAGGTTTAGTCTGTACTTTATTGTGAAGCATCTTGAGTGGGGTCATCTTTTGGCATGTCACAGAAAGCTTGTAGTGAATCACTCCAGGAAAAGTTTATGCTAGTTTTTTTAATGAGAAAATGAAAGTAGTGCAATACTAATTCCTTCATTCAGTTCAGGTGCAAGGTTAGTTTATTTCTTTAATGAGACATATATGTGTGTGTGTGTGTATATATATATATATATACACTATATATATATATATATATATATAGTGTAATAAATTTATTTATAAATATAAGCCTGATAGTTTTAAGTAAATCATTGGGTTTGCAGATTTGAAATGTGTTCTTATAAGCGCCTTTATATGATATTCAAGACTGACCTCTTGTTCATCATCTGGAATCTGTTCATTTACCTACATTACCACAGAACTCTTTATTTTATTTTTTGAATGTTTATTTATTTTTGAGAGAGAGAAGGAGAGAGAGAGAGATGGAGGGGAGAGAGAGAGTGCATGCACAGTCAGGCACAAGCAGGGGAGGGGCAGAGAGAGAGGGAGACACAGAATCCAAAGCAGGCTCCAGGCTTTCATCTGTCAGCTCAGAGCCTGATGTGAGACTCGAACCCATGAACTTTGAGATTATGACCTGAGTCGAAGTTGGACACTTAACTGACTGAGCTATCCAGGTAACCCCAGAACTCTTTTTTTAAAATAACAATTTCAGGTGATTTAGTTGTCATATAACTATAATGAAATAAAAATTTCATTTCCTCATGTACTTCTTTGTGAATGTAGGACTTTCCACAGTCTTTACTTCATTTTTATGGATATTTTAAAGGCATATTTTACAAAGGGTATCATTTGAATATTTTAGTGAAAATAGACATTTTATTTTTTAAATGTTTATTTATTTATTTTGAGAAAGAGAGAAAATGAGCAGGAGAAGGGCAGAGAGAGAGGAAAAGAGAATATCAAGAAGGCTCCACACTGTCAGAGCAGAGCCCTACAGGAGATTTGATCTCATGAACCACAAAATCATGACCTGAGCTAAAATCAAGAGTCAGATGCTTGACTAACTGAGCCACCCAGGTGTTCTAAAAGGAAACATTTTAAACGTGTATTAGTAAGTATACATCATTACTTAAGAATTTGACATAAAGGAATTGATCAGAACTGTTTAAAGTCCTTTGACAGTGTGTGCAGATTTGTCATAATTCAGAAGAGCCCATATAAGATATTTTAAACTAATTTTATTTGCCTTTTGCTTTTAGCATAGGCTATAGTTAAAGATCTCAAGTTAAGGAGCCCTTGGGTGGCTTAGTTCGGTAAGCATCCAACTCTTGGTCTCAGCTCAGGTCATGATCTCATAGTTCGTGAGTTCGAGCCCCAATTTGGGCTCTTTGCTGTCATTGTGGAACCTGCTTAGGATTCTGTCTCCCTCGCTCTCTGCCCCTCCCCCATTAATGCTCATGAGCTCTCTCTCTCTCTTTCTCTAAAATAAATAAACATTAAAAAAAAAGATCTCCATGGGCGCCTGGATGGTTCAGCCGGTTAAGCGTCCAACTTTGGCTCACATCATCATCTTAAGGTTCGTGAGTTTGAGCCCCGCGTTGGACTCTGTGCTGACAGCTAGCTCAGAGCCTGGAGCCTGCTTCAGATTCTCTATCTCCCTCTCTCTCTGACCCTCCCCTGCTCACATTGTCTCTCTCTCTCTCAGAATTAATAAAATATTAAAAAAATACATTTTAAAAAAGATCTCCAGCTAAGTAAGACATATTCTAGTGTGTATTATGTGTGTGTGTGTGTGTGTGTGTGTGTGTGTGTGTGTATACATAACAGATCTGTGACTAAGGAAATGTGTATTTTATTTATTTGTCACTAGGTCTTACATCCTTGTTCTTTATTTATGGAAAAATGTATGTGGGCTTCAGGAAAACAAAATATAAGCATTATGGTTGAAGAATTTATAATTAAGGTCAGTGCCTATCATATTATTTGGGTAAAAATCTTTATGTTTCTAATAATATCTTTTGAGCATTATGCTAGTTACATCACATACTCAAATAGACAATATCACTTTATTGGTACCAAATACTATTAAAATACATTTTTCTTCAAAGCAAATTTTTTTCTCTTTTTATAAAAAGAGTGCTTTTGAATATCTATAAATGATTGGGATAGTTTTTATCTATTATATTTGCTTGTATGTATATTGAAGAGATTGGGTTTGGAGGAAAGCAGAGATGGGGTGGGAAGAGAAGGGAAGGTGGGATGGAAAAATGAAGTTAGTAGTAAATTATTTTAGGCTTTTGTTTGAAGTATAATGTGAATTTAATAATTGTGTAATTAAATGTTTCATTTGGCTTTAAAATTTTTGTAATGACAGATGTATGCTAGAAATGGTCTTAGGATTTGCTTTGTATTAATCTCTTATATTTGAAGTATTAGAAAAACAATCTCTGTTCTCCCGTAGCGTTTGTATTGTTTAAGTATGACATCATAATTGGTTATAAATGTAAGATATAGAATACATATCAAAATCTATTTTTCTGTCTGTCTGAAGGACACAACAGTGAGGTAGGTGGTTGATAGCAGCCTCACATACCATAGCCAGTAGTGATTAAACCAAGACTTAAGTTAATGTCATTTGAGTTACCACATAAATAACAGTGCAGTTTTCTGTCAATATTTTAAAGTGCTCAGTGCTTTTAGATTGTATTTTGTTAACAGATTTACTTTTTGAATACCTTAAAGTAGTAAGTGAGGGGGAAAGTTCTTGAATTTGCAGGCACTTAGTCTAAGACAATAGGTTAAGGTACTGGGAGAATGGTCTTTCCTTTGTGTATCAGCAAACATTTGTTTATTCAGCAAACATTTTTTGAGCTCTTACTATGTATGAAAAATGTCCTGTACAAGGCATTGGGGATACATAGTCCGTATATTCAAAGGACTTACTGATACATGTGACAGAAGTAAATCAGTGATTCTAGCTTTCACAGCTGGAGGCATGTACTGGTGCTACTGGGAGCAGAGATAAGGGTCCTCTGATCAGACCATGACACCAGGGAAAGCTGCCGTGAAGTGGGGCTGCTGGGGCTGAGTTTTGAAAATCTGACAGAGGTTAGATGCAGAAGGAGGCTGAGGGTCCCTCTCTGTCTTCTTTCGAGACAGAATTGACAATAGGCACGAAAGTAGAGGTATGGAAAACCTTTTAAGGACTTAGAGGTGTGATTCCACATGGCGGGAGAGAATGATGTGGTGGAGTTGTAAGATTGAGAGCACTAATTAAAGGTGACATTTATAAGGCAAGGGCAAAGAAGGGACTTAGTGGACGGGTAAGTTTGGGAAGAGGCTCATACCACTTCCTTCTTTGGGTGATATAATCATACCTTTTTATCACATTACATAAGTAAAGGTTGTGAGAACTGAACAGTAAAGGAATCCCCTTAACATATTTATCCCAGTATTGCTCACACTATGAGAAACCCCGACTAGCTAATTGATTAGGCATCCCATCACAAAGACTTCAGCTAAAGAGAAATTTGAACTGTATCCTTAAACTTAAGGGCAGTTGAAGATGTAAGCATAGGAATGGCATGCCCAGGTTTGAATTTGAGAAAAAGAACACCAGTAGAAGTGTGGAGGGCAGGCTATGAGGCTCCAGTTAGCACTGAACATAGAAGACATCATCACTGTAGAACTAAGGTACAGGGCTAGGAATGAGGAGGTGAGCAAAGAAACTATACAAAAATAATAAGAGATAGAGTTTGCAAAACTTGGGGTTAGTGGAAGGGGATCTGTGGTGATTCTTAATTTTTTTGTTTCAGTAAGACAAATTAAACCATGGATGTATATTTTGATGAGGATCATACACTTTGGTTTAGTTAATGCAACTGGTTGAAAAAGAAAAATTCAGTTATGCTACATTTTTCTCTTCACATAACACTATTTTACTATGAATTGGTCAATTTAACTTTAGGTTTTGACATTAACATATAATATTAATTACTTAATTCCATTGTAGCCTGAACAGAAATCATGTTAATTTGAGAAGTTAGTTGACTTGACATATTACTTTGTGTATTCCCTTTTGTTTTCCTTAGGTACGAATGTAATATATTTAAATTTTTTTAAAGTTTTGTGTTACATATTCTTCTCATTTAGAAATTATGTAGTCTTAAAATTTTCCTGCTTTCTTTTTTAAAGATTTCACCCATAATTCTGAATACTGTGATGACAATCATGGCTGCTATGTCTCCAAAGACAAAAGAAGATGAATCCAAAGATACATCTAAGGAAACAGAAAATCTTTGGGGCATCAAATCTGTTAGTGATTATAACTCTTGGTTTCTTGGTGTTGACATGGCAACAGAAATAACAGAAAATTTCAAAGACATTCAACATCCATCTGTAGAGGAAAATTGTGCTATTGTTGTAGAGTCAGTTCAAGTTACCTTAGAATGTGGCCTTGGGCATCGAACCGTACCTTTATTACTGGCAGAGTCTAAGTTTTCAGGAAATGTTAAAAATTGGACTTCCCTACTGGCTGCTACTGCTGACATGACATTAGAGGTATGACTACATCATTTGGTAATTCCAGAGCCAACTTCTCAAAAGTACACCTTTAGAATTAAGATGTGAGCTTTTCGTGTTTGTGCATGGCCACAGCAAGTGTGTGTGTGTGTGTGTGTGTGTGTGTGTGTGTGTATAGTAATATAAACTAACATTTAACTTGTTTATGCATAGTCATATTGTTTAGTTGGTCACTATTTTTTAAAGACTTTTGTTATATAATATATTCTAATAATTTATTGATGCATTGTACAGTATTATTTAGTTGATCACTATTTCTTCAAGACTTTTTTTGTTAAGTAATTTGTTGATGGCAGTAAAGTAGGAGAGTGAAGGAAAATGCACCCACTTTATAGATATTCTTTGTGTCTTGAAGTAGTTGTTAAAATGATGTTTGACATGTAACATTAATTGTGTAATATTTTTTCCTACTGGTTATAGAAACATGCTGTTAAAGTTAAAAGACTCTGTTGTTACAATTCTGTACTTTTCCAGGTTCACTATTATAATGAAACCCATGCTGTTTGGGAGCCACTGATTGAGAGAGTGGAGGGGAAGAGACAATGGAATTTAAGACTTAATGTAAGGAAAGTATAAGGTATCTTTTTATTGATGACACTAAGCAAATTCATTTATATATTTTAGCTCAGTGATTCTCAAGATTTGTGATTTAGGATTCTGGAGGCTATTTCAGGGGGCTTGTGAGGTCAGAACTATTTTCATAATAATACTCAGACATTATATATCATGTTTATTCTCATTCTCTCATGAGCATACAGTGGATTTTTCCAGACTATGTGATATTGCACCAGAATGAATACTGAAGCAGAAATGAGAATCCACCTGTCGTGAAGCAGGCACTAGAGAGATTTATAAATGCCCCTCTGTCTACTGTTAAAAATAACTTTAATAGTTATATTTCATTAAAATATTATTCAACATATAATTGTTATTTTTAAATGAATATTTGAAATTTTCTCAGTTTTAGTTTCTAATAGAATTCCTATAGATAGGATCCATATACATGAAACTTTCTGAAATCCTCAGTGATTTTAAGAGACCAAAATATTTGAATTGTAGTTCATGAGTTCTTTGTGCGTTACCGTATTTCTTTTCTTTTTTTTTTTAATGTTTTATTTATTTCTAGGAGAGAGAGAGAGAGAGAGACAGCGTGAGCCAGGGAGGGTCAGAGAGAGAGGGAGTCACAGACTCCGAAACAGGCTCCAGGCTCTGAGCTGGCAGTCAGCACAGAGCCCGACGCGGGGCTCGAACCCACGAACCGCGAGATCATGACCTAAGCGAAAGTCGGACGCTTAACCGACTAAGCCACCCAGGCGCCCCAGTTACCGTATTTCTTGAGAGCATTTCAGACACTTAACCAACTGAGCCACCCAGGCGCCCTTTCTTGAGAGCATTTCAGAATCCTGGATACCAAAGCACATTTTACTAGACTAAAAGGAACATTAATTATATACCTTTAGCAGATTATTACACCACAGCCCTCTGGTGTGGCCTGAAGTGTAAGACACTAAAATTGACTCAGCAGATGGCTATTTTAAAAATGAGAAGTAACTTAACCTCTGTCCCAATTTCCTCTCAGTAAAGTAGAAGTTATATTTCTGACCTACCTGTCTCTGGCACAGACAGGCTAACGAAAAGTTTTTATATGGCCTTTGAGCTCTATCAGAACAAGAACTATGATGGAAGTCTGATGGCTGGTGAAAGCTTCTATTATTGGTAGGTGTTAACAGTGAAAAGTAAAAGGAGCTCCATATTAGCTCCAAGGAGGGTCAGTTGAGACTTCGGGGTCATCTTAGATTACTCCTCAACACATAAGGACCAATTAGTCAGGCGACACTGGGTAAACCTTGCCGTGGGGAATGAACAAGAAACAAATACTGTAGCTAACCTTGAGTACTTTTGTGACACAGTTCTAAACATCACTTCGTGCACTGACGACTCGCTGAAAGAAAGACTGCTGATCTCTGCTATATCTAAGTGAAGCACGGGTTATTTTAGAAAATGAGACTTTTGACCAGCCTTACTGTAAAGTTTAGGAGAATTTAACTCTTTGAGAGTTATAAAATTTTATTATTATATGGCTGATAACCTAAACCTGTTATGTTATTTATCCTCCTAGGTAAAGAAGAATCCAGTCCAGGATAAAAGCTTAATTCCAGGAGATGATATTATTTTTCTTCCTGAGCCACAAACAGCAATTCATATTTCTTCAGGAGATACAATGAATATAACCATATCCAAAAGCTGCCTTAATGTTTTCAACAATTTAGCCAGAGTATGTTTGTTTTTCGCTTGGAATATTTCAAATGGGATTTTAAAATGAAACATGTATGGATTATTTATGTAATCAAAATTAATTTCTTAAAAAATGTGTAATTTGGGAAAAAGTTGCATTTTACAAAAATTTATTGAGATGTTATGTTCCTTTTCAGGGTTTTTCAGAGGGCACTGCTGCTACTTTTGACTACTCTTTAAAAGATAGGGCTCCTTTTACCGTAAAAAATGCTATAGGTATTTCCATTAAGGTGCAGCCCAATCATAATCTCAGAGTAATAGGCGCCCTTGAGAAGAGTGGGGTTTATGATGTTGATGCTGGTCAGAATTTGGAATTGGAGTATGCCAGCATGGAACCTTCACGTCAAGGAAAATTATCTATGCTGAGCCATCAAGAAAGCTCCTTCTTCACGCTAACCTTTGGTATGCTCTATTTATTTTATATTTACCTTTGGAATTGTAGGGGTGGGGCTTATTTTTGGTAAAATACGAAGGTATTGCTGCAGATGCCTTGGGAGGCAACATTTCTAAAGGCTTGAAACAAATAGTTGATAAACTCTTGTCTTGTTTTCTTCCTCTAAACTTGAGAAAATTAAATTTGATTAAGAATGACCTTAGAAAACTAGATTATTCTGTGCCCTTAAATAATATATTCTGTAGTATCTTTCAGAAAGAATGTGGGCCCAGTGAGGAGAAGAAAGTTAGCTATATTCAGAAGTTATAAAATGTTGACAGTAATTATCAGCATTACAAGGAAAAGGTGATTATTGCTAGATAGCTGAAAGAAAAAGGAACAAGTTGGATTTTGTGTTTTAATAAATTTATTTTTTTAAATTTTTATTTAAATTCTAGTCAGTTAACATACAGTGTGATATTAGTTCCAGGCATGCAATTTAGTGATTCACTACCTCCACACAGCACCTGTTTTTCATCACACATGCCCTCCCTAATCCCCATCACCTATTTCACCTATCCCCCTACCCACCTCTCTTGTGGTAACCATCAGTTTGTACTCTGTAGTTAAGGGTCTGTTTCTTGATTAATGCATTTAAAACCCCAAGATAAATTGTTTTGGGTCAAAAAATTTTAAAAAAAAATTAATGTTTTTTATTCTTTTTTGAAAGAGAGGGAGACATACTGTGAGTAGGGGAGGGAGAGAGAGCCAGGAAGACACCTCTAGGCTCTGAGCACAGAGCCTGACCTGGAGCTTGAACTCAGGAACTGTGACATCATGACTTGAGCTGAAGTTGGACCCTTTCCCAACTGAGCCACCCTGGCACCCCTGTTCAAAAAATTTTATAACTAGTTTCCTTTCCTTTTTTTATTTTAGTTTCCTTTCTTTGGTTAGTTTCTATATTTTAGGAAAGCACTTTTAGTAGTCTTTTTTACTCATGAAGAAGAATTCTCTTGTCATTATTTTAAGGTGCTGAGGAGTACTTTGCAAGGAATATAGGTAAATTGATATTTGGTTGCTTCTCACTTATGCTTTGCCTTAGTACCTCATGGATATACAGAAGTTGCAAAAGTCCCTGTTGCCAGATCCGGACGGCGATTATATAATGTACGGAATCCCAATGCCAGTCATTCTGACTCAGTCTTGGTACAGATTGATGCAACTGAAGGGAATAAAGTAATTACCCTTCGTTCTCCTCTGCAGGTAATGCATTAAAGTATAGCAGGAAATATTCAGTCATTTAGCTGAATATAGGAATATGATAAAGCATTAAGTTCAATACTGATTATTTGGAACTACATAATAGATTGAACTGGCTGCTATTTCCAATCCAACTTGCTTTTGTAATAGTCTTCATTTTAAATGTCTGATTAAACATTCCTGTTATATGAAAGTCCATTTTTGTTGTGGTCTAGGTTGGAAATTAATGAAGCTTTTTGCCTATTTAAAGATTTAGAACTGGGAGTATTAATAATTATAAGGGGTTGTCAAATAAGATAACATTCCATTCTCTTTGTATATGACTTGGGATTGTATTTTTCAAGTATATGTGAAGGAATACTGGAGTGATCTTCCCAGAAAAAGATTTTAGCATCTTAATCTTTTCTACCTTTAAGGCTTTATCCATTTTCTTTTTCTTTGCATTATTATAGGTTTCATTATATGGTCATCAAAAGAGCATTTCTTCCTCTTTAGAACATCAGATAAAGAAATGAAAGGATTTCAACATTTGGCCACTGTTATCTCTCAGTTTGCTATTAGCTCTAGCCTGTATCACCTTGTAGTCAAGAAAAGAGAGTTGTACTACTTTTCCTCATTTCCTTTGCTATCCTTTTCTGTTTTCACATGGTGCATTGAAAAAAGGTTGTAGTGGGGAAAATATTATGGTTGAACTCATCAAAGATTAATACATACTATACACTAACAGTGAACATCAGAATAGAACATGTGAATATCCTAGAATTTTCAACTTCCACTTAAACATCAAGTTTCTCACCTATAGCACTTATATATCCTAAAAATTTTTCAATTATCCATAAAAATATCTTCTAATACTGGGCTGAAACTTTTTAGAGCTAAGAGTAACTGCATGCAGCTCATATTTTTCTTTTGACCATCTATATCTTTTTAAACAACTTGTATGTGTTTTTTATCCAACAGATTAAAAATCATTTCTCTATTGCATTCATCATCTATAAATCTGTTAAGAATGTTAAGCTACTGGAGCCCATTGGAGTAGCTAGCCCTGAAGAGGAATTCCATGTTCCTTTAGATTCATATAGGTACCTATTTGCTTGAAACTGATACTTGATAACTAATACTAATTTTTAAAAGGCTCATAATATATATGTTTAAATATGAATTGGTATATTCTAGGGCAAAACATGTTTTTATTTATTATCAAAAGATGTGTAAAAGCCAGTTTTAAGCGATCTAGAGAAATACATTTATTTAGTCATTGATTTACTAGATGAAAATTTTTACTGTATAGTTGATGTTTTAGCACTTTGTGAATTTTATTTTTATTAGATTGCCTTTATATTTGAAATAACTATTGTTTTGACTTGTCATTGTTTACAGATTGGTTTTTTTTTTTCCCCAGAAAGTTCCTCCCTGGGTTAGCTATGTGACCCGGCAAGTTTCTTAACCTGTCGTAGCCTTGTTTTCCTCCTCTGTAAAAATAGGAATAATAGTATTTACCTTGTAGAATTACCAAGAAGATTTAATGAGATTCTTAAGTTCTTGATAAAAGCTTTCCCCCCAGCTCTGTTTTCTTTTTTTATCTAGATGTCAATTATTCATTCAGCCAGCTGGTATCTTAGAGAATCAGTACAGAGAATCCACCACTTACATTTCTTGGAAGGAAGAACTTCACAGGAGCAGGGAAGTCAGATGCGTGCTGCAGTGTCCGTCAGTAGAAGTCAACTTCTTACCTCTCATTGTCAATACAGTTGCTTTGCCTGATGAGTTAAGCTATATATGTAGCCATGAGGAAGACTGGGATCCAGCTTACATTATCCATCTGTATCCTACCCTCACTTTGCGGAATCTTCTCCCATATTCTCTAAGATATTTACTTGAGGTATGTCTCTTGTGTTTTGTTTGACCTTTATTATTACAGAGGGAATTCTAGTTTTGTTTTTTTTTTCCTATGTTTTTAGTTGAGGTCAGTATTTTACATAGCATAATTCTAATGCTTTAATAATATAATAACAGCAAAAACTGACATAACATTTAGTATATGGCAATCACTGTACCATGTGCTTTACCTGTATTAACACATTTAATCCTTGTAATAACCTTCTGATGTAAGTTCTGTTATTAGACCCATTTTACAGATGAAGAAACTGAGTCTCAGAGGAGTTAAGTCACAGGCCCAAGATCCCACAACTAATAAGTTGTAGAGCTGGGGTTTGAACCTAGGTAGTTCGACTCCTTGCTCCCTTCCACTGAGCTCTGCTGAATTGCCTATGAATTAAGAACCTTAATAATCTCTATTCCATTAGCTAGTGGATAGAAAAAAGCCAGTGAGGAAGTACTTCATCTTACTTTATCCTAAAGTTAATTTTAAAGTTTTTATTGTAAAGTTAATAGTATTATGTGGTCCAGGTTTCTCTTGAACTTAAAATAATTAGTCTGTCTAAGAAAAATGGGGAACATTTTTAGTAATGACATATGATAGATACTTTTAGATTCTACATGCCACAACATTTTAAAATCTGGAAAGTGTTGGAACTTAAATTATTTCTTTTCTTTATCTGACAACGAGCCACCCCTCAGTTGAAAGACCAAAATGAATTAAATGAACTAAACAGTATATACGTAAGGGAAGCTTTCAGAAAGGAAGCCTGATTTATTATGTGGCTATTATTCATTTTAAAAAGTATTCCATGTCACTTGGATAGCTCGTCAGAAGTTTGCTGCCACTTTTCCTTCTTTCATTTATATGGGAACCACGAGGCCTAGCATGTGAATAGAGGATGAAGTGGAAGCCCTGGAAGTCCTGGTGGTTAAGTGGCTCATTAATGACAGGAAACCACAGCCAGCATTCCTGAATCCATCCTTTGATGCCTGCCATCTGAACCTCCTCCCCCCCCCGCAAGTTTATGTCCATTGGCCTACTAATAGCCAAATGACAGTTTCTGCCTTTGGCTGTGATACAGTATTTTTCTTTTTAGTTCTTAGTGGTTATTGAGCATGCATAATGTGTAAGCCTGGGACTTCATTGAAGTCTTGTCAGTTCATCTGAATCTGGTAGGTTATTTATTAGCATTTGCATAAAATATGGATGTTGCTATTGCAGAGGTTTTAAAAAAATCACTGAGCATATTACTTAGTTTTTGTTTCTTTGCTTTTAGGAAACAGCAGAAACTCATGAGCTAGCAGAAGGCAGTGCTGCTGATGTCCTACATTCGAGAATCAGTGGAGAAGTAATGGAATTAGTTCTGATGAAATACCAGGGCAGAAACTGGAATGGACATTTCCGTATATGTGATACACTGCCCGAATTCTTTCTTGTGTGTTTTTCTCCTGACTCCGCAGAAATGATGACAGTTGACTTGTCGATACATGTCAGACGAATTGACGGCCGGATGGTGCTGTCTGTTTTTAGCCCCTACTGGCTAATCAACAAGACATCTCGAGTTCTCCAGTATCGTGCGGAAGATATTCACGTGAAACATCCAGCTGATTTCAGGGATATTATTTTATTCTCTTTCAAGAAGAAGAACATATTTAGTAAAAATAAGGTGTGTTTTGGTGGATATAACAAGTTAAAATAGATAAATTCCTAGTTTGGACATGTTTGATTCATTAGCTTTCCTTCAATCCACGCTTACTAGTTTGCTTATGCCATTAGTATGCATTAAGTCCAAGGAGACTTTTAAGGAATGCATAATCCAGTAGGATGTTAGGATTAGCAAGAGTTTCCCGAGGCTGAATTGACCTTTTCTCCATTGCCTTTAGAATTGCTTCTCTTTTGGGGCACCTGGGTGGCTTAGTGGTTAAGCATCTGACTTCGGCTCAGGTCATGATCTCATGGTTTCTAAGTTCAAGCCCCACATCGGGCTCTGCTGACAGCTCGGAGCCTGGAGCCTGCTTCACATTCTGTGTGTCCTTCTCTCTCTCTGCCCCTCCCCCACTTGTGCTCTGTCTCTCTCTCAAAAATAAACAAACATTTAAAAAAATGTTTTTAATTGCTTCTGTTATTTTAGTAGTGTCAGGTAAAAAGCTTGACTTTATGTAGTTTACCCGTGATAAAATGGCATTTCAAAAGGTGGAACAGTTGGTTTTAGCTTATATTAGCTGAGCCCTCCTATGTATGAAGCACTAAACCAGGCCTTGGAGAAAGAAACCTAGTGCCTAAGCCTGGTCTTTTCTGCTCTGGTCCCTTCTTTGCTTTGTAGACTCCTATCATGGAATTGTTTATCACACATTGTCCCACGTGCTCACTGCTAGGCCTTTGTGCTACAGTTTCTGCCTGAAATGTCTCTTCCTCTATGCTTTTTCTTACCTGCTGCATCTTTCCTGGTTCCCTGCTATTCATCTTTTGGCTGTCCTTTTGCTCAGGCCTACCGCGTGAAGGATTTCTGTCTAAAGTGGAGCTGGATATTATATCCCTGCCCTCTTAGAGCAGTTGTTCTCAAATTTCAGTGCATGTTAGAATCACCTAGAGGGCTTTCTAAACCACATTTCTGGGTTGTGCCCCTAACATTTGATTCAGTAGGTCTGGGTAGGGTCTGAACATCACATTTCTAATAGATTCCAGGTGATGCCAATGGTGCTGATCCAGGGACCACATTTCAAGAACCATTGTCTCAAAGTGTTGATTAATCCATGGCATTGTAATTACCTGTTTAAATGTCTTGCCTATGGTTGTCTCAGGTTTGTTACAATCTAGGCGGGTAGATGGAGGAGCACAGTTAGATGTCTTCTATACAACTTTAAGTCACATAGCCAGAAGTAAACTTTTTACCCTCTCACCTTGGTAGCATTGTGTACTACTTGGATAGCTCTTAATCCCATTCAGCCTTCCATCATAATTGTTAGTTTGTGCTTCCTGTCTCCCTATTCAGCTGGAGCTGATTGAGGACAGGAACTGTGTCCTGTTGTCTTCCATTCTGCTGACCATGATGCCTTTCATTTAGTATTTGCTGAGTAATATTAAAGGCATAAATCTCTATGTTTTAAAACTTTTAGGAATTTGTTAGCTCATTATCCTAAGTCTAACACTGGAAAATATTAGTTTATGTTAAGCTTTTCCTTTTAAACAACAGAGTGACTCCTTGGTATACATCTTTAAGTTCACTAGACTCATTGCACAGGTGAATGGGAAGATCAGAGCTCTGCTTTTATTTTTTTTGGTCTCCAGAATATCTGTGGTTCTCTGACCCATTGGCAGTATGGCTTTGATTATTTTTTTCTGTGTCCTATGATACTAAATAAATTTCTAAGAGAATAGTATCTTTCTCTCAAATAAAATTAATATAGTCTTTTAGGCTTCTTATATGATGGTTATGTGTTCTCTGTTGTAGGTACAATTAAAAATTTCAACTAGTGCCTGGTCCAATAGTTTTTCATTGGATACGGTGGGAAGTTATGGGTGTGTGAAGTGTCCTGCCAATAATATGGAATACCTGGTACGATTCTGCTTGCTTATTCTCCCTTGACTTCATTCACATTTTCTTCAACTCCATAAACCAGCTAGGTTCTAAGAAGTATAGAAATTTGAATTCAAGGTGTTATGTTATGTACAGGATTATTATCTCTATAAATATCTTTGGCTACTAGTATCAGGACAAAACCTACATTTATCAAAGCTTAATTTTAAGACAGTGAGTTGAATCCATCCAAGTAGCCGACTTGGCAAATATGCAGAGTATACAAGAATCCTCATTCCACACTAATCCCTGACAGATGCTTCTTAAATCTTAGATTTTACTGTGAAAATTTGAGTAATCTGAGGTCAGTTGACCTGTTATAATTGCCACTTGGAAATGTTTATCTTAATTTACTAACACAGAGATGAGAAAGCAGCATAATCTGAGCCTCTACGCCAATTATAGAACAATTTATGTTTGGAATGTTAAAAAAAATAATACAACTAAACTAAATATGTTATGATAGTCATCATTAGTTAAATTACCACTTGATATTTCTGGAATTGATTTCTGATGAAGCCAAACTAAAGAACCAAACATTTTTTAGTGAGAAGATAATCAGTAGCTGAATGTGGCTTAGTAGTTACTTTATTGACAAGTGTTGTTTTATTTTAAAACATCTTAAGAAATCTGTGTGTGAATGGGGTGTGTGTATCATTTCAAAGAAGTTTGTTCCTTTACACAGGTTGGTGTTAGCATCAAAATGAGCAGTTTTAATCTTACACGGATAGTTACCCTGACTCCCTTTTGTACCATTGCAAATAAGTCATCATTAGAACTAGAAGTTGGTGAAATTGCATCTGATGGCTCAATGCCAACTAATAAGTGGAACTATATTGCTTCTTCCGAGGTAAAATTTTCCTTTCCTGTGACTGTCTCCTGAAATGTACCAGTAGATAATAGATAAATAAGAATTGCATGTACTTCTTTGTTATAGTCGCTTTGCTATAGTATTTGTGTATTAAAACATGACCGCCAACTTTGACTTTTCTTTCATAAACACATGCTAAAAAAAGAAGAAAATTACTGGTAATATTTATCAATAGCCAGGGTAGAGGGTTGACACTCCGTCTCTAGTTCTTGCCGTATGTATAGAACATGGGTATGTATTGTGAAAAGTACATAAAGATAATGTACTATGAATTGTCTCAGTAGTCAGGATAATGCCTCTCTATTCAAGAAGTATATAATGCTGTTGGATGGCTTAAGACTCATAAATTAACATATGTAAAAAAAGATAGTATATGCTAAGTTATAGGTGGTTGTAGAATTTCTGTAAAATTTCAGGTTTCCTTCAAAAGTTTTCTAAAATTCAACCCCCTCACTTTACCAAGAAGGAAGTTAAATCTCATACTTTTCTAAGATTGGTGAAGTCTTTGAAGTCACGATCATTGTGGCCAAGATCAAAAGAGAATGTTTCATAGAAGATGTGAGATTTGAACTAAACTGTATAGGCTCAATAAGATTTTAGGAAGTGAAGAGAGTGAGGGAAAGAGCGTAGTAGAGGACGGGGGCAAAGATGAGCATTAGTGCTTGAATTTATGTGAGTTTTCAACCAAACCACTTGACCTTACGGATAGAACCATTCTTCTATACATCCAAAAACAAAATTATATATATATATATTTAAAAACTTAGCAGGAAGCTCAAGAGAAAGAATTTAGTTATAATGCAAACAAACTTAGATCTCTGAGAAACGGGCTTTCCAAGTCACTTAGAATGATCTCTGTAGACTTGGCAACAAATAAATGCTCATTATCATTGATGGGGGTTTGATAATAGTATCATTTTTATTCAGAAATAGAATGTACTTACTATTGTATAACAGAGGGGCACTTTAAAAATTATTTTAGGAACTAAAACCTCAGTTTTACAGATAAGACTCAGTGAGGTATATGATTCGATTAAGATCAAACAGGACGATAATATCAGGACTTCCAGGAAGGTTGGTGGTAGTCTTTTCACTGCCTTCCATTGTCTTTTTAGCTTATCTAGGAAAAGATATGCTAGGAAAGAATTCATAGTGCCTTAAGCAGTTAAAATGGGATATGCACAAAAGAAAATGTTATTAAGATTATAGGTTTTAAATATTCAAGATATTTGAGTCATTCTTAATCTGTAAACTTTTTAGTTCTGATTTGTAATTATTCTGTAAGTACGTAAAGACTAATAAATCTATATTCTTCTAATAGAGTTTCTTTGGTTTCCTAAATAGTCCTTATATTGTCAATAATTTTAACTTGAGATGTGGAGGAAATATTTTAAGAAACATAGTAATAATTATATCATGGTCAGATTTAGAATTAAAAACTTAAGTAGCCATTGACTTATTTATACCACAGTGTTGTTTTAAAATTGATATTACCTTTTGTATTTCATAGTGCCTTCCCTTTTGGCCTGAGAATTTGTCTGGCAAACTTTGTGTGAGAGTGGTGGGCTGTGAAGGATCCTCCAAACCATTTTTTTATAATCGACAGGATAATGGCACTTTATTGAGCTTGGAAGAGCTGGTATGTTTTCATGTTTTATAATAAAACATCTTTAGTTTTTAAAATTTGCTTTAAAGTATTGTATTGAAACATGCTATAAAATCTACTAGTAATTATTTGAAGGTGCTGATATATATATAATCCTATACATGTATTTGTAAGAGATCAGAGGGCCAGTGTGCTTTTCAGTAGGAATATAAGAAAACAAACAAATTTTGTGTCTCCATAACTGACTAAAATTCCAAATGTCACTGCAAGTTAAAACAATACCTCAAAATTGTTTTCTACAATAGAATGGAGGTATCTTGGTGGATGTAAACACTGCTGAACATTCAACTGTCATAACGTTTTCTGATTACCATGAAGGATCTGCGCCTGCTCTAATAATAAACCACACACCACAGAACGTCCTCACATACAAACAGAGGTATGAAAAAAAACCTTCGTGGAAAATCTCATTTGCTTTTTACTGGCCCACAATCCTTTCCAGGAAACTCTTGGAGTGGTAGATGAGTTTCACGTTCCACGTGTTTTCTGATTTTAGAAAGATAACTGGGAACACGTGCTGTTTATTGTAATACCCTCAGCAGGTGTTGAGCAGTTCTCTGTAGTCCAATACATTAATATTCCTGCAGCAGAACTTATAAATATTCATACCAAGTAGGATAAAGAAAAATTAATAGTCTCACATCAATTCAGATCAGCTTTCTTAGCCAAATGACTTTTGACACCCAAACTAATAGAAGCTTTTAAAATTTCAGAATTGCATATAAGGAAATGTGAACCTCTTTGAGCATTACTACTCTTTTGTAATCTGGTAATGCTTTATTGTTCTTGTTGTTTGTTTGCTTTTGTTCCCAATAGAAGTGATGGATTAAATGAGAGGATAATAACTAGATAGTGGGGTTGAATATAAGTATGGGATGATAGGAATTTTGTTGTTCTTTCTTGTACTGTCATTTGGCTTGGATGATGCCATTGTATAATGATGTAACAGATAGTTTTAAACTCTGACAATATATGTTATATATCTGCAAAGAATTATTGTTACAATCTGCAAGGCATTATTTTATATATGTATACAATCTTGTATATACATAAGGTTACTTTTATATACAGAATTATTTTATATGAAATAATGCCTTGCAAATTTACCTATTCTTACCTATTTACCTACTCTTACCTATTCCCGGCTTGAATCCACTGGGAGATTTTTTTGAGATATTTTTTAATTAAAAAAATTTTTTTTAAGTTTATTTATTTTGAGAGAGAGACAAAACACACACACATGCACATGGACAGGAGAGGTGCAGGGAGAAAGAGAGTCCCAAGCAGGCTCCATTGAGCCCTACAGCCCTCTGCAAGGCTGGATCAGGATCAGGGCTGGATCTCAAGAACAATGACATCATGACCTGAGTTGAAACCAGGAGTCTGACGCTTAACAACTGAGCCACTCACTCCCCCCACACTGAGAAATTTAAAAGCACAGAATGGGATTGAAACCTAATTGGGTTAATTTTTTTTCTTTTAGTTCTCTGGAAAACTTTTTGTAATATGGACTAATACTTCTTATACTTTAATGATAAATTCTGCTTAAATATTGTTAAAATATAGATTCAGATTTAGTAGGTTTTAGGCAGGGCCCAGGATTTTGCACTTTCAGCAAGCTCCAGGTAATGGCGATACTGCTTATTATCCACAGATCACACTTTGAGTAGCAACAGTATGGATCTAATTTCTTTTTTCCTGAGACTTCTGTTTGTCATCTAATTGCATGTGATTAAAAAACTTAAATTTAAGCACTGAGTGAAGTTCTGCTGCTGCTAAGGAATTTATTGTTTATAGCTTTTTTTCTACAGGTGAACTCTGATGTCTGTTTACCTTAATGAATTCCATTGCTGTTATATTGCTTGGATCAATTTGGAGTGTACTGTAGCTTCAGAAAGGCAATATTTCATTCCCTCAAGCTTCAAAACCATTAGTTTATTGGACATTTTAGGGTACTTATTTTTAGGCAAAGTTCTGTTTATTAATGAAGGCAATTTTATAAGATTTTTGTGCCAGTCCCATCTGTAAACCACAGGCCTGGGTATCTCAAGGCTTGGATATCTTAATCTTCCCTCTGGTGGTTGTGTTTCAGTGGGTCACAGGAAGAAGTGTACTTGATGCCAGGACAAGCTCGACTTTTTGCCTGGGCGGATCCTACTGGTACCAGAAAACTTACATGGACGTACGCAGCAAACACTGGGGAGCACAGTCTGCTAAAGGTATCATTTGATGTGAATGGTGCTCTATGAGCTGCCTGGTGGCAAAGGAAGCAGACAAGCTAGCTTCACACAGTCCTCTTTGTCCTTACTGAATGAAAGGTGGATTGGAAGTATTTTTCAAAATAAGTTGCTGTTGGACTTCAGATTACAAGTAATTCATACCAATATTTTAGATAAGTGAAAATAATGTATTTACAATTTAAAAAATAGGCTTGCTTCATCTTGCCCAGTAAAGTACCTTCTTATATGCCTCCCCCACTTTTTTAAGTAAGTAACTTTAAAACTAAGTGAAAATAATTTCATTTTGAGCATATGCATACCACTGTTGGCTGTGAGGTTTTTAGGCATGTTTTCTCAGTCAAGGCCATATGGCTTTTTTTTAAGTTTTTTTTTTTTATATTTATTTATTTTGAGAGAGAGTGAGTGAGCCAGGGAGGGTCAAAGAGAGAAGGAAAGAGAGAATCCCAAGCAAGCTCCACTCCCAGCGCAGAGCCCAATGTGGGGCCCAATCTCACAACTGAGCTTATGACCTGAGCCGCAATGAAGAGTGGGCCACCTAACCGACTGAGCCACCCAGGCACCCTAAGACCATGTTTTAATTAAAGGAATCTGACAGTATGCAGATTATCCCATATGAGAAATCTAATTAAGTATTTATTAAAACAGTATTTTGGCAGCTAATGTAATCAGATATGTTATTCTTAGACTCTTAGACTTTGGGAAGGTCTTAAGAATTCATAGCCTTTTATGTCATAACTGGCTCCTGTATTAGTGATATAGATCATCGAGTTTCTGTTGTAATATATTCTATCATGAAAAGTTCATACAGTGTCCTACTCTATTGTCTAATAATGCCAGTTGTTAAAAAAGCTTTCTTGACTTTTGCTTCACAGAGGTAATTGACCAACAGTGACTGAATTATCCTCTCCCATACTCCCTCTGAAATACCCATAAAAGAGATAAAGACTTACCCACTTTTGAAAAATCAGAATGATAGTTCCTCTGTTACGAGACTCTTGCAATAATTTTCATCATGACACATTGATGGAGCTCTACTGGTTGCTTGTGCTTTACTTTTTATAAGAGCGAAACTCAAGGTTTATGAGTGGTACTGAAGCTTCAATTCCCTGATCCTCTTAGCTCCCCGCCTCAGAGGCATAGAGGCTTTACGAGAGGTTTCTGTGCTCTACTAGTGTTATTTGCCCTCTCCTCACATTTAATGCTGCTCAGCAACTACAAAGCCCAGAAGTAGTATATAGACACGAGAGAGAATGTGGGAAGGACTTTCTGGTGGAGGATATTCAGGTCTGTATATTGAGGCAGATTCAGAAAGCATCTGGGAATGGTATGTATGGGGATTGTGGTTTTTAATGTTTCTCTTCTGTTTGGTGTTAGAGAACCAGGCGGTAGGAAAAATAGATAATTGTGCCTCATTCAGCACATAATCTACCAGAGTCTGGAAATTGAGTTGGAAGCAAGGCAGTTGCTCATTCCCTTGTCTGCTTAGTTGATTTGAGAAGGGAGTTCCACTCAGGTCCCTGGACATGACAAGGGAGTTCCCACCATTATTGGTAAACATGAAGTCTGGACAAATCTTTTCTTATTAAGTATGAATGGACAGGAAAAAAACAACAACATGGGGTTTATGAAAAAAATAGTTTGGGAGAAAAATGTAGCATTATTCTGTATGATCAGTGGGTGATTATACCTCTGAAAATTATTTTACTACTAGAGGACCACAAGAAATCTTGCATCCTCAAGTTATGAAGTGATGGCAGCTATGAAATAGAAGAATGCATGGTAAAATAAAAAGAGACAACAAAAAGAAACAAAAGTAGAGTGGGGAAGCTCATAAATACACCATTTAATCTTAAATTTTAATTAGAGAAACATAGGTTAATGATTTTATTTTTTCAAACTGTCAATTTATAGATCAAAAATCATTGAAAAAAGAAATTTAAAACAACTGAGAAAATGAACATGAGGAAAATGTTACCTTTAAAGTAAAGGAGGGAGAGTTAAGGAAGTGTAAGTTATAAGCATGAAGAGGCAGTAAAGAAATAGGCAGATAGAAGTAAAAAGAAATTAAAGTTGTTGATTTTAATTTCTGAGCAACTATAATTCAAAGCGAAAACTTTTAAGTAGAATATGATGATATGTCAAAGAAGGGATGATAGCCATAAACTTTCATGCAAGGAATAACATTGTATCAAAAATATAAAACTTAAAATGCTGGAGGGGCGCCTGGGTGGCTCAGTCAGTTAAGCGTCCGACTTTGACTCAGGTCGTGATCTCATGGTTTGTGGGTTCGAACCCCGCATAAGGCTCTGTGCTGACAGCCAGCTCAGAGCCTGGAGCCTGCTTCAGATTCTGTGTCTCCCTCTCTCTCTGACCCTCCCCTGCTCACACTGTCTCTCTCTCTCTGTCTCTGTCTCTCTCTCAAAAATAAATAAAACAGAAAAAAAAATTTTTTTTAAATGCTGGAAGTTGACCAGAATACCAGAGGATATTTTAAAATTACCAGAGGATATTTTAACATACCTCATTTCATTTTTAACAGACCAAACAGATGAAAAATAAATATGATTAAGGAGTATTTCAGTAATAACTAAGATTGAACCAAGATACATATCAAATTTTGTACTTTAGAGAGAGAAGTCACCTTATAAATAGATATCTCAGGAACATTTGTAAAATTCGATTGTATATTAGAATTTTAAAAGCTGAGTTGGCTACTTTGACATAAGTTAAAAGGAATAGATTTTTAAAAAGTAGTATGTTGGCGAGGACGTGGAGAAAAAAGAACCCTCGTGCACTCTTGGTGGGAATATAAATTGGTGCAGCCATTGTGGAAAACAGTATGGAGGTTCCTCAAAACACTACAAATAGAAGTACCACCGTATCCAATTTTTCCACTTCTGGGTATTACACAAAGAAAATAAAACACTAATTTGAGAAGGTATATTTACCCATATGTTCATTGCAGCATTATTTATACTAGTTAAGCTATGCAAAACAACCTGTGTTCATCAGTAAATGGTGTCCTGTCCTGTCATTTGGCTTGGACGATGCCATTATATCATGATATAATCATTTTAAACCCTGACCATATATGGTATATATTTGCCAAGAGTTATTGTTACAAATCTGCATAAAATCTTGTATATACATAAGGTTATTTTTACATATAGAATTATTTTATATAAAATAATGCCTTACAAATTTACCTATTCTTATTTCTCCTGGCTTGAGTACACTGAGAGATATAAAAAATATTTTTAAATTTTTTTGAAGTTTATTTTGAGAGAGAAAGAGAAAACACATGCACGTGCACATGAGCAAGGGAGGGCCAGAGAGAGAGAAAGAAAAACCCAGGCAGGCTGCATTGAGCCCTACAGCCCTCTGCGGGGCTGGATCAGGGCTGGATCTCAAGAACAGTGAGATCATGACCTGAGTTGAAACCAAGACTCTGATACTTATCTGCTCAACCACTTAGATGCCCCCCACTGAGAGATTGAGAAGAACAGAATGGGATATGTATATATATATTTCTCAGCTTTAAAAATAATGAGTTCTTGCCATTAGTGACCGCATGAAAGAAACTTGAGAATATTCTGCAATGTGAAATAAGTCAGAGAAAGACCAACAACCATATGATTTCGCTTACATTGAAATCTTAAAAACAAACAATAGGCATGCAATAGGCATGCCTGGGTGGCTCAGTCAGTTAAGTGTGTGACTTTGACTCATGTCATGATCTCACAGTTCATGGGTTCAAGCCCTGCACTTAGCTCTGTGCTCATAGCTCGGAGCCTGCTTCAGATTCTGTGTCTCCCTCTCTCTCTTCCCCTCCTCCCACTTACACTCTCTCTCTCTCAAAAATAAATAAACTTAAAAAAAAAAGTAAAAAATAAAAAAACAACAAAAAGAACAGAAACAGATCCAGCAATACAGAGAACATACTGGTGTTTGCCGGAGGTTGAGGTGGCAGGGAGCAGTGGGTGAAATGAGTGAAAAGAGGTGGGAGGTACGGGCTTCCATTTATGGAATGAGTAAGTCATGGGGCTGACAGGTACAGCACAGGGAATATAGTCAATGGTATTTCAATGCATTGAATGGTGATGGATTATAGAAGTTGTTGAATCATTATGTTGTACTACTAAAAGTAATGAAACATCTTGTGTCACCTATACTTCAGTTTTTTAAAAAAGTAATTGATATAAACAGCAACAAACTCAACTATTCCTATGCTCTTGTTAAATCCTTTATTCATTTGTTTTTTTTTTTTCCCTGAGAAAGCATGAGATGAAAAGCACGTAATAGGTACTTGTACTGCTTGTTGACATGAACTATTATATTTATAAGCCCAGAATGAAGGGAAATCATTATTTCAGTCTCTGAAAACACTGACCAAATCACATCTTCTATTTTTGTTAGATGAGACCCTCAGCCAAGGCTTTGTGAAACAGTATACATTGAGTACAAACCATAGTTTTATTGTTTAAGAGTGTGATTTATATAAATATTTGCAGTGTTAATGTTATTAAAACATAAAAATAACTAGGTTAGTTTTACCTGAGGTTACTATTCTAATAAATACAGGACCCATTCTGTTCTCCATCTTGGAGACAAGTAAGCAGCTTAGGGTACCAGCGCCATTGTAGGAAACTCGTTCCTGCCGAGGGCCCTTTGAACAGTCAAACCGAGGGCACGAAAAGATTAAGCACTATTAATGTTTGTTATTGTTCAAAAAAAATCAGTGAGTTGTGTTTTAAAGTAGATTGTAACTTTAATTTATGTCATTTTGATGGTTTTCCAATTTATATTTACACTTTTCTCACTTTCCTAAATGTTCTCAGGGACTGTAGTTTAACTTTATGTAATTAAAAACTTACTGCTTGTGGGTTTAATATTAAATTTCTTTTTCCCCAGGATGAATGTGGACAGTTTCCATATGATGCAAATACGCAGATACACTGGGTATCATTCCTGGATGGGCGCCAACGAGTGTTGCTTTTCACTGATGATGTTGCCTTAGTTTCCAAAGCCCTGCAGGCAGAAGAGATGGAGCAGGCTGACCATGAAATAACCTTGTCTCTCCACAGTCTTGGGCTTTCTCTGGTTAACAATGAAAACAAGCAGGAAGTTTCATATATTGGAATAACCAGGTACGGAAGAAGGAGGATAAGGCATTAGAACTCTTTCACAAGCATTGAGTTCATAATATCAAGCTTAATGAGAATAAGCAGATGTTCTGAGTTTGGATGTACTGTATATTCTTTCAGCATAACTTGTGAACAGTTTTTTGCACTGCTAGTTGAAAAGGCCCTAATATAGAAAGGTGACTAAGATTAATGTCTTTGCCCCTACCAAACTGACATGGTTTAGGGGAGGGTAACAACAATGGGTCAGATAAATTGGAAAAAATATTCACAGAGAAGGCAGTCTTTGACATGGGTACATAATCTTTAATGGGTGATTATTTAGACCTTTTTAATAGAGATGGAACCAGTTATTTTTCGCTGACTCTGCTTGTATCCATATAAGAAAAATATTCGAATTTATTTAATTTGATTCTTTAAATTGCACCAACTTTGGGAAAAGATCATTTTTTTCTTGAAGGCTGATGGGTGGAATGGTTAACATGTTACCATATATAACCATCATAGCATCTATCAATAATCATGTGTTTAGTGAAGTAAAAAATTAAGTAAAAATTAAGAGATCATGTATTTAATACACTTTATACAACACCTGACAGATTAAGAGTTCTAAACATGATATACATACCACTAATATAATTTTAATAATTTTGTATATATATGAGTAATATATTCTCTTGATTCTACATTTCAGTATTGTATTGTATTTTTAACCCAATATAAAAAATCATTTTTAAGTCCTGTAAATTCAGTTTTTCCTCTACTGTTTTTTGATAGATCTTTGTTTTAGTTTAATATTATATATATTATTATATTTTGTCAGATTGACCTTTATGTATAAGGACTTTTAAAAATTCACCTAGAATATCTTTGTTATGATACACTACACATTTAATACACATTCACTGGGGATATGTACTGAGGAAAAGTAAATCGGTTATGTAATTTTAAAAATAGACTTTTATTCTTTTGAACAGTTTTACGTGTACAGAAAAATTGACTGTACAGAGTTCCTATATACCATCCGCCTTTCCCCTCTTATTAACATCTTGAAATAGTGTGGTACATTTTTTTACTATTGATAAACTAATGTTTATACATTATTACTATTATTTAAAGTCCAGTTTTGGTGTTGTTTAAGTTAGAGTTTGCTCTTTATGTTGTAATTCTATGGGTTTTGGCAAATGAGTAACACATATCTATCATTACAGTGTCACATAGAATAGCGTCATTACTGTAAAAAATCCCTTGTACACCACCTATTCATTCCTTTCTGCCTCCCTCTGAATCTCTGGAAACCACTGGTCTTTTTACTCTCTAAAGATTTTGCCTTTTCGAGAATGTCATATCATTGGAATCATACAGTATGTATGCTTTTCAGATAGGTTTCTCTCACTTAGCAACATTTTAAAAAGTTTCTTCGTGTCTTTTTGTGGCTCGATAACTCATTTTTTTGGATCACTGAATAATATCCCATGTTTGGATGTACCACAGTTTATTCACCTATTGAAAGACATCTTGGTTGCTTCCAACTTTTGGCATTTATGAATGAAGCTGCTATAAACATTCATAGGGAGATTTTTGTGTAGACATAAGTTTTTAACTCGTTTAGGTAAGTATCAAATGATTGCTGAATTATATGGTAGGACTATGTTTAGTTTTGTGAGCAATTGCCAAATTGTCTTGAAAACTGGTACACTATTTTGCATTTCCACCAAGAATGAATGAATGAGCATGCATTGCTCCACGCCCATGCCAGCATTTGGTGTTGTCAGTGTTCTGGATTTTGACCATTTTATTAGGATGTAGTGATATGTCGTTGTTGTTTTAATTCACAGTTGGCTAATTACATAGGCTTTTGAGCATCTTTTCAAATGCTTGTTTGCCATCAGAATATCTTCTCTGGTGAAATTCAGGTCTTTTGCCCATTTTAAAATTTTTCGTGGTCTTATCATTGAATTTTAAGAGTTCCTTGTATATTTTGGATGCAAGCTTTTTATCACATTTGCATTTTGCAGATATTTTCTTCCAGTTTCTGCCTGTCTTTCTTTCTTTCAACAGTGTCTTTCATAAGAAAGAGGCCCAACATGAATTCTTTCTTTGATGAGTTATGCTTTCAGTCTTATATCTTGAAAGTTATCACCAAATGCAAATTTACTTAACTTTCCTCCTATGTTATTTTCTGGATTTCATAATTTTATGTTTCATATATATATGCTTTTGGATATCCAGTTCTGTCACTATTTGCTGAAAAGATTGTCCTTTTTCCATTGAATTGCTTTTACTGCTTTTCAAAAATCAGCTGACTTTATTTGTTTGGGTCTATTTCTGGACCTTCTGTTTCCTTGGTCTGTTTGTCAGTCCTTTCACCCATACCACACTGTCTGATGTCTGTAGCTTTGTGCTAATCTTGAGGTCATGTAGTATCCTTCTTCCACCTTTTTTCTTCTTGGTAGCTGGGACTTTGGTTGGGATTTGCATTAAAGTTATAGATCAACTTTTATAGTCTATAGTTTTCCTCATATAGACTTCACACAAATTTGTTTGATTTTATTTCATTTCTTTGGGGCTAATGTAAAGATTTGTTTTTAATTTCAAATTTCAATTGTTCATTGCTGATATATAAGAAAACAATTGACTTTTGTATATTAACTTTGTGACTTTTGTATACTAATTTTATATTGGTTGCAGGAATTTTTTTGGTTGATTCTTTGGGTTTTTTTACATAAACATTTCAGGTCATCTGAGAACAAAGACAGCTTTCTTTCTTCTTTCCTCATCTGTGTACCTTTTATTTTCCCAGTGTTGAATAGGAAGAAGTGGTGAGAGTAGATATCCTTGCTTTGTTCCTGATCTTAGTGAGAAAGCATATAGTTTCTCACCATTAAGTACGATGTTAACTATAGGGTTTTTGTGGGTGTTCTTTATCAAGTTGAGGAAGTTCTCTCTTCCTAATTTGTTGAAGAGTTTTTATTATGAATCAATGTTGGATTTATATAATGTATAGTAGATATTTTATTCATTGCCTTCATTGACTGGTGTTCCCTCATGATACAATGAGGACACTGTTAACAGTTTCATTGATTAATCTGAACAAGCTATGAAACTAAAATACTATAGGGTTTTATTTTGTCATTATACAAATAGTATTCCCTAATCAGGGATCAGCCAAGTATGGCCTATCAGCCAAATCTAGCTGATGGACTGTTTTTGTGTTTTTGTTTAATAGACCTTGATGTAAGAGTTTTTTACAATTTAAATGGTTGGAAATAAAAGAAATAAAAATAGTTTTTTGTAACCTATGAAAATGATATGAAACTCAAAGTTTGTTGCCGTAAGTAATGTTTTGTTTGAACACAGGACAGCCTGGCTTATTCTTTTACATGTCTATGGCTGCTTTTACACTGCTGCTTATAGCACAGAACAGAGGACAGATAACTTGAGACCATATGAGTGCCACACATATAGCTCCACTGCAACTTTTATTCATTTTTTATTACTAATGCATGCTCATCATGTCAAAATAAGTAGAGAAAAGTGGACTTTGAATGTCTCTCTTCTGGGGCAGAGTTACTGAATGAAATGGCAAAACATTTTTATTATGTAATGATCCTATACCTGTGCCCAAAGAATATGCTATATATTGACATTTCCAAACTAAGCACATACCACAATATGCCTACCTCATAGGAAAGGAATGGCCAGAAAGATTAGAAAATTTAAGACAAAATATCTCATCACAGCAAAATTTCATTTATGTATGTGTGTGTGCATGTATTTATTTATTTTCAATTTCAAGTTTCTATTTAAATTCCAGTTAACATACAATGTAATATTCGTTTCAGGAATAGGATTTAGTGATTCATCACTTATAAGTAACACCTAGTGCTCTTCACAAGTGCCCTCCTTAATACCCATTACCCATCTAGCCCATCCCTCCACCCACCTCCCTCCAGCAGCCCTTAGTTTGTTCTTTTTCCTTAAGAGTCTCTTTGGATTTGCTTCCCTCTCTTTTCTTTCCCCTTCCCCCATGTTCATCTGTTTTGTTTATTAAATTCCACAGATGAGTGAAATTATTTAGGTTTTGTCTTTATCTGACTGACTGACTGATTTATCTCTTAGCATAATTTCTTCACAAAAATAAAAAACCAGAAATGAGGGTGCCACCAAAATTAGTTCCTGAATGACTTATTTGTTAGCCAAGCAAGGAATGTCTTGTACTAGTGGTGAGTTAATTGAATTATCTAAATGTAACAGCTGAAGAAATGTGTCCAGAGTAATAAACTGCTAGCCATTTTGGAAGAACAGTTGCTTAAACAACTGAGGACATTTAGAACAATGTCAGTAGTCATTTAAAAATAAGACAATGATTTTGACTGGTTTTCTTTGGCTCTTGAGTCACCAGATATTACTAATACTGCTCAGCTATTGTATATTTGAGAAGCCAGTGCTGAGTTTCAGGTGTCTAAAGAATTAGCCTCTATGAATACTGAGTTTGAGCCCTAATTACTTGAAATGTTGTCACCCCGAGAAAGAAGTGTAATAACAATTTTTTTTGTAAGTGTGTATGGTGACAAGTACTAAACTAGATTTATTGTGATGATCATTTCACAATATATGCAAATATTAAATAATTTTGTACATCTGAAATTAATGTTTTATGTCAGTTATACCCCAATAAAAAACAAGTAATAAAAACTTTAGATGTGTTTTCTCATTAATAGACTTGTGTTTTTTTAAAAAAACTCAGTTTTTATATTTTGAATTTCATCAGTTAGAAAAATTCGTGAAAGTTTTTTTTCTCCCTCTTATTATTTAAGCACAATTTAACCTCAATTTTATCTCAGCCACAAAGCCTAAAATATTTAGTATATGGCTCCTTACCAAAAAAGTTTGCAAGTCATTTGATTGATTGATGTCAGTGTATGATAGAATAACATTTTCCCCTGCCCCTTTTCCTCACAGGTATATTTTAATGTTAAAAAAAAGTCTTGTATGAATATAATTTTCATTGGAGCTTGGTAGTTACAATAATTTGAAGTTGAATAACAGTTCTAGTAAACCTGATATGTACTTCTAATTTAATTTTCTTTGTGAATTGTTTTAGTTCTGGTGTTGTTTGGGAGATGAAACCAAAACAGAAATGGAAGCCTTTTAGTCAAAAGCAGATAATGTTGCTGGAACAGTCCTATAAAAAGTACCAAGTATCCAGAGACCATGGATGGATTAAACTAGATAATAATTTTGAGGTATACTAAAAATTTTTTTGGTTTGGTTTTTATATATATATTTTGTCGGTGGACAGTAACTAAGGAAAATTTACTGTCCAAGTAAAAATGTGTATGCAGAAATTATTTATTAGTAAATAAACTCATATATTAGTAGGATTAGCATGGCTGATATTCATTAATACATTTTAAATTAAAATATATTATTAAATCATATACTATGAAATATTTAAATATGTTTCTCTTCTGTATTTTTAAAATTTCTTCTGCTTACAAGACAGTTTCATGGAATGTGTTTTCAGTAAGATTATGCAGAAATTAATATCGCTTATTGGAACTTTTTGTTGTATCTTGAATGAAACCAGAATAATTGGTAAATAAAGCCTGTGCAAAATTGTGTATTTCAGTAATGAAAAACCTATGGAAAACCTGTTCAATTAAATTCATTAATGCGAACAATTATTGGACATGGGTAGATGTCACAAATATAGGTATACTCCATGCAGGACAGTGTTGCAACTGAAGGTCACTTTTGCTCCAAGAGACCCTAGAAGCTTGACTGCAGTTTCTCATTTGCTCTGGTTCAGTCACATAGTTTCGGTTACTCTTTGTCTTTGATATCTAATGGCTGGGTTTGCCTTGGTCACCAGATACTCCCCTTACCCCTACCCTTATCCCGTAAATGGTGACCGTGCTCAAAGGAAAACAAACTGGCAGACCTAAATAAGCTGTTAACTATTCATTGTTTAACTTTGCTAAAACAATATTTAAGAGTTACCTTTATTCCTTACTATTGAGGCTTTTAAATAATATAAAGCATGGTTTATTTCCTTCAACTACAGTTGATATAATTGAAAATTTCCCCAATCATTTTTTGTTTTCTTCATAACTTTGGTGGAAAAGTAATGATTCTGTTTCGAAGATCCCAACTATAGATGCCCTTACGGCAGATCTTTTGGTGACACAGAGAGATTAAAATGCTTTTCCCTTTGAGATTGTGAGTAAAGGGATTTTTAAAATGGGCTACACTGCTAATACCAAGTGGTCATGAACACATGTACTTTTTTTCCCAGGTCAATTTTGATAAAGTTCCCATGGAAATGCGCTTCCCTGTTCAGTGCCCAATAAAGCGAGATTTTTTATCAGGGATTCAGATTGAATTTAAGCAGTCTCCTCACCAGAGAAGTTTAAGGGCCAGGTTGTATTGGCTTCAGGTAACATTGTCATTTTCTGTTCAACAAATACATCCAATCACTTTGGGAAACTTGGGGCTAAAATTTTTTCCACAAGACTCTAGCATACATTGTAAATAGTATTTTGCTTTCTGTTTATATGCTTTTTCCCTTTCTCCCACATATCCTATGGATTCTCTATACTTAGCATCCAAGTCCAAACACATTGCGACTATTGAGACTATTTAATTTCATCAGCTAGCCTGCAAGAGTGTTTTCTTGCACTGAAATTGTTATTTTTTAAAATATTCCTTTGATTTTGTTAGGGGACCCCAAAATAAGATTTTCTTTTGCCATTCTACACAGTGCTGAGCTGGGCTTTATTGAAGAATGCTTTTGTCATCTTGCTTGCTAGCTCCCTTCCTGCCTCCCTCACTGTCCTCCTTTTAACTACTAAATATGATTTAGGACATTTTTATTTCTTTACTCTTTCTACCTATCTAATTTCTTTTTTTTTTTTTTTTTTTACAAATAGTTTATTGTCAAATTAGTTTCCACATAACACCCAGTGCTCATCCCAAGTGTCCTCCTCCATGCCCATCCCTCCTCCCCCCCACATCCATCAGTCCTCAGTTTTTGTCAGCATTCAAGAGTCTCTCATGGTTTGCCTCTCTCCCTTTCCCCCACCATTTCCGCCCTTCTTCTTCCCCTTGGTCCTCTGTTAAGTTCCTCCTAATCCTCCTATACGTACACACATATGATATTTGTCCTTCTCTGCCTGACTTATTTCGCTCAGCATAACACCCTCAAGGTCCATCCATGTTGCTACACATGGCCAGATTTCATTGTTTCTCATTGCCATGTAGTATTCCATTCTACCTATCTAATTTCATATCCAGTCTCCACTTACATTTTATTTAAATTATAAGCGTTTGAATTTTAACATGATCCTTAGACACAAGTATTTTGATTAATAGTGTGTATGCTGTGCAGTGTGAATGCAGTTATGAGTATTTAATAGTCCCTTATGTAAAAGGTTGCCCTTGCTGAGATTTATAAGAATTTTAAATTTAAAGTAAAACTTCTAATAGCACTACATATATAATGCAGACACTTAATTATGATGAAATTAGCCACATCTTCTATAATATTATCTTCAAAACTAAAAGTTTAAATGATTTCAAATCTTGCTGAGTTAGTTTTCTTTCTTTCTTCTTTTTCTTCTTTTTATTTTTTTTAGGTTGATAGTCAGTTACCAGGTACAGTTTTTCCTGTTGTATTTCATCCCGTGGCTCCTCCAAAATCTATTGCTTTGGATACAGGTAAAAAAAAAAAAAAAAAAAGTAGAGACAGTCTATTTTAAAAGTTAAATAGCCTTTAAAAAAAACTTTTTTTTAAATGTTGATTTATTTTTGGGACGCATACAGACAGACAGAGCACCAGCAGGGGAGGGGCAGAGAGATAAGGAAACACAGAACTCACGACAGACTCCAGGCTCTGAGCTGTCAGCACAGAGCCCAATGTGGGGCTTGAACTTCAATGTGGGGCTCATATTTCCAAACTGCGATATCATGACCTGAGCGGAAGTTGGACACTTAATTGATTGAGTCACCCAGGCACCCTCCCGCCCCCCATTTTTTGATCTATTATAAGCTTGATTTTTTTTTTCTTGTTTTCTTTCTTCCTTTTAGAGCCCAAACCTTTCATTGATGTGAGTGTCATAACAAGATTTAATGAGTACAGTAAAGTATTACAATTCAAGTAAGTAAAGATTCCCGTTTATTTAAAGGAATTTAAAATGAGAATCTACTTTGAAAATATCACTCTCGTGAGGATGACTTCCATATAAAAATTATTTTCCACCTGAACTGATTAATCCACTTTTGGTCAAGTAATTTTCTTTGTTGAAACTTACTTTACTACTAGCCCCTCTATAATTTTAAAGTATAAAATTCCTTGACCACTTTTTCCTCTTTGTAACTCCAATTAGAATATAAAATAGCCAGTGAATTATAAATGATGTATGTATTTGTGAAGTGTTTAAAGTAATTGCTGTGGACTTTAAAAATGAAATAATACAAGCTATAGCCTCTAATTCTATTTGTCTCTTTTGTAATATGATAAATATGTGATTTGGGAGTTTAAATGGTAAGTATTAATACAGCAGTATTACCACTAGTGAAAACTTCACTCTAATGAATAAAACAATCTCAGTTTAAGGATACTTTCATCTTAACACTTTTGAAGAGATGGAGTGAGATCTTATTGTGACTTTTGGCCAAAATCAAAGTTTTAACATTGATAATTACAAGGTTTGATAGAAACCCTTTTCCATTCTTCTAAAAAATTTTTTCTGTAGGTATTTTATGGTCCTCATTCAAGAGATGGCTTTGAAGGTTGATCAGGGGTTTCTAGGATCTATTATTGCACTATTTACCCCAGCAACTGACCCAGAAGCTGAAAGAAAACGGGTAACAATTTTTATTTCTTGGGAAAACATAAACTAAAAAAATCGAATCAGCCATTCTTTCAACTACCTGGAGAAATAATAAAATAAAATAGAAACTCTTGATTTTTTTTTTCAGACAAAGTTAATCCAGCAAGATATTGATGCTCTCAACACAGAATTAATGGAGACCTCAGTGACTGATATATCAGTTCTTAGTTTCTTTGAACATTTCCATATTTCTCCTGTTAAGGTTTGTTATCATTATTATTTTGGAAGTTGGGCAGAATTGTACAATTTTTTAAAGATCTGTGTGCAAATGTGGGTTTGAATTTGTTGTATCAAATATTTGGTGGGAATTTTATTTGATTAATTGAAATAATTAAGACAATTTTCTGTAACATATGTACAACCATAATCCCCACAGAGAAAGCATTGGAGCATGTTCTCTAGTCTTGAATTAATAACCCCTTTAGTCAAGGAAGGAGCTGACAGAAGCATTTCTTAATTAAGCGAAGAAGTGCCCACAACATTTAATGTTTTGGTTGCACTTTGTAACTACTCTCACGGTCTAAACAGAAAGCTATAATGGGTGCCCTAACCAGAATGTGAAAATGCTGAAGTAGGTATTATACTGTTGATGTGGTGTTTTCACCCTTCCAAAATTTGATTGTAACTAAGGGAGTGGAAAATTGGATACCTTTCACTTGCCTGATTTTGTACTTTATGAACCCATTTCCTTTTTTCTTTTTGTTGTTCTTTTTAGATTTTATAGGAAGAGGTGACTGCTTAGTAAATTCACAAATGCTATCAACCATAATGGTCTGAACTTGTGTAATGAGCCATATTTACAATTAAGTAACTCTTTAAAATATTGATGATCCTTTACATTCCCTCAAACTATTTACAGAGCATTATTTTCAATTGCATCCACCAATCCACTCAGCTAAATAAATTAGTTTATGAAATGGAATTGAATTATTATTTTAAATTGATGTACTAGTTTGGTTGTATTAGACGTATTTATAGTGTTAAGTTTAAAATTGATAATTGTTTTATGTGGTAGGTTAACATAATTTCTTTTTCATGATTAAATGAAAGTCATATATGAGAGTGAATAATACTTTCCACAAGTATTTACTGAATGCCTTCTATCAGAGTTGTTCTGGAAGGTATAAAATGACTTCATCGAGTTTCTAATCTTAGTGTAGTATTAAAGATTGTTAATTTACCAACTCAGGATTTTATGCACATTGGAAATTGTGCCATGAAGTTGAATAACTAAGATCGTGAACAGTAGTTATTTTCTCATTCCATGGTGACTTTGCCTTAAGGGAAAAGCTTAAGGGAAAAGCTCTGTCCACCTAACCTTACCTTTCATGGATTGCCACATTCTCTGACCCTGTAAATGGGCAGAAGTCTACATCAAACAATCAAAAACACAAAAGCAAACCAAAAAAAACAGCACCCACGCTTTCCTGGTTTTACCCCTGGTGTCTTCTGTTGAGCTCCACATTGGTTTAGTAAAATGCAGAATCAGAAAGGAGAGTCATCTGCTTTATTTGCACAGATAGAATTACCTTCTACCTGTGTCCTTGCCACTATTGCATTAATGATGATACAGCATGAAGTAGAAGCAGCCAAATGGTAATATGTAGATCTCATGTGTAAGTTAAAGGAGTCTGTGGAAGCTGAAAAACTTCTTAACTCTTTTAAAAATTTATTTAACAATTTGTTGCTATAATCGTCCTGTTGTTGCTACTTATTATTGTATAATTATAATTGTTATTGTTAATTATTGCCATAAATTATTACTTGAGTTGGATAAAAATGAATGATTATTTGTTACTTTGACTGGTAGACTACTTGTGTGCCAGTTGACATGTGTCTTTTCTTAAAATGATTGTACTGTTTTTCTGAAGTGTTTTGAGCCCCCTCGATAGAAACACAATGGTATGTATACACGTTGAATAAAACTATAGCTCTATGTTTGGAACAGACTACTTCGTATTTTATCAAAAAGCTAATACGAGAATCAGATATTAGTGAGTTACCCTGTGTTGTGTGTAGAGGAACAAATAATAGCTTTCTTTAGGACTGAGATATACAACATCTGTTTGTATCTCAAAGATTTGGTCCCTATGTATGTAAATTTTTTGGTTATTTTTAGCTTTTATTTATTGAACATTTTTTTCTTTTAGTTGCATTTGAGTCTGTCCTTGGGTAGTGGAAGTGGAGAGTCAGACAAAGAAAAACAGGAAATGATTGCAATTCATTCTATTAATCTGCTCTTGAAAAGCATAGGTGCTACTTTGACTGACGTGGATGACTTAATATTCAAGTAAGATTTATATTAAAGTAGATGGGGAGGGTTTTGTATGAAGGTTATTTTCTGGATATCAATTCTTCCCACTTGGGCTACAATGTTAGCTTAGAAATATGATAATTCTCACTATACTTGAAAAGTTTGGCCTCTTTTCTAATTATGCTTTTTTGATATGCTTATTTTACTCATAAAAGGCTTTAGATTTTCTTCAGGTATTCATATGTTGATAATCATGAATGTAGAATAAAAATGGAATTATTTGAGTACTAGGTTAAAAATTGACCATATTTTAAAACAGACTTATATTTGAAATATGTAGCAGTATGATGGCATTTCAGTATAATCATATGGAAAAGTATAGATAATAACCCCTTGCCCACATTTAGTCTGAGAATATTTATGTGTGCTAGACACATATAAATTCAGTGAACGTTTACTGGACATTCCACAATGGTACTGGAACAAGTAGTTACCTTGGAGGGAAAAAAATTTCCATTTATACCATTTCCACCATACTTGTACACTGTCAAGTTTCATGGGAACAGAAGGATTAAATATAAAATCCAAATGAGAAAGAGTGAGGAAAACACTGAGGTTAATTGTTGTCAAATCTCTGAGTAAAGGTAGTGTTCTCAGTTTAAAAGCAATGGAAAAACCCACAGTGGAAAATACAAGATAGATTTGACTACATAGAAAGTAAATAAAACAAAATCAGTGAAAACAATTAGAAAATGAACTGGGAAATTAGAAGGACAAATATGACAGGGAGAGGATTAATCGTCTTAATATCAAACATTGACAAGACAAACCTGAAGATTCCAACACCATAATCACCAGAGGACCATACAAGAGGGAAGAGGGAAGATACAGTGGTTCATAGATATTTGAATGTTCAACTTTATCGTATATCAAATAATATATGCAAATCCAAGTAAATTATCAAAGATTTTTAAATATGAATAATCCTATGGGTCTAACAAGTGGGTACTTTTTTAAAAACTATTTGTAAGAGTACAGATATATGTGTATATATATGAAAGGCTCATATGTTTTTGTAGTTTTTCATTTAGTAATTCTTTTATTGGGAATTCAGTCCCAAAAAAATCTTGAAATGCAACCAAAGAGTTCTGTTCAAAATTTACATATGGCAGTGCTAATTATTATTGTCAAGATTTGGAAATGTCTGACAGTGGTAAAATTGTTTTGTTTTGACACTTCCACATACTGGAATGCTATGCAACCACTAAAAGTGGTTACATAGAATTTTGAATAACCTATAGAAATCCTCATTCACAATATTGAGTATAAAAATGCATACAAACTGTTTTAAATATTTTTGAATTGGATAGAAAAGAGAGAATTTAAAGTGGGAAATGAAAAGAAAAAGAAAAAGCCTAAAAATTCACTGTGTAATGGGATTATGGTTGACTTTTTCAATCTTTTTACACTTTATGTATTTATGAAAGACTTGTATGAGAATGCACCAGTTTTATAGTAATTTTGTTACCATAATATTAAGATCTCAAACATAAATTTATGTGGCAGATATACAAATGGAATTGTGAAAGAATTAGCAATGGTTAACTTACCATTGAAATTTTAAGTCTCTTATCTCAAAATGTAATGATCATGCTTTTGAATCTTTCTTTCTCCTCCCAGACTTGCTTATTATGAAATTCGATATCAGTTTTACAAGAGAGATCAGCTTATGTGGAGTGTTGTTAGACATTACAGTGAACAGGTAATTTCCTATCATAGTAGCTCACAAGGAGTATATTTAACAAAATATAAACAAAATGCTTGTCTGTGATTGCACAGTGTGCAACATTGTTTATTTAATACACCTTAATTTGTAGTCTCATTTCTTTTTTTTTTTTTAATTTTTAAATGTTTTATTTATTTCTAGGAGAGAGAGAGAGACAGCGTGAGCAGGGGAGGGTCAGAGAGAGAGGGAGTCACAGACTGAAACAGGCTCCAGGCTCTGAGCTGGCAGTCAGCACAGAGCCCGACGCGGGGCTCGAACCCACGAACCGCGAGATCATGACCTAAGCAAAAGTCGGACGCTTAACCGACTAAGCCACCCCGGCGCCCCTGTAGTCTCATTTCTTACTCGTTTTATTGAATGATTAATTTCTATTTCTTTAGCTCTTTCTCCTCTCCATAAAAGTTTTTAAAAGCTTCCTTTAGTGCCTTTTTTTCCCTTTGCAATTATACATTTACCACTTTGGAAAAGAATACTGATGTAGGAGCCAACACACTTATTTCATAAATGTCTACAGTTTCGAAGCATAGTCTAGGAGAAATGGGAGAGGAATTCCAAGCCAGGCGTTTTCCCGTGCCTCAGTTATTCCATGGCTTGAATTGGATGCAGGGGCAATTGTTGTTCATGGTAGTAGGATACCGTTGCTGTACCACGGAACTGTGGGATGAAGTTCCCCTTTCTTCCCTCTGCTAGGTCTTTTTCCCTACAGTGTATATATACATTATGGTTATTAACCTATTCAGATAAGGATATATTTTCATTTGTTTTTTTGTTTCGATTATTATTTCCCCATCTCATTTCATAGCAATAGTGATTATAACATAATAAAAATAAGCATTTTTGAATTATATATTCATTTCATATGCATACTCAGTCGTGCAGGGTCCATGTTATCCACCTTATTTTTTAGAAGAGAAAACTGAGGCCTAAAGAGACTAATTGACTTGTCCAGCATTACATAGCTGCTAACTGGTAGACTGCCTGAAACCAGTCTATCCAAATTGAAAGCAATTATAAAGTGCTAGCATAATGCCTGGCTCATAGTGAAAGATCAGTTAATGGATGTAGCGATGGTTATCCTGCATAGCTTTCCTTTAACAACCTAATTTAGTCAGCACTCTCCTTTTTTCCCAAGGCATCATGATATTCTTTCTTGTAACAGTAGTAAAGGACCTAATTTACTTTTTTCCCCTTTAGTTCTTGAAACAGATGTATGTCCTTGTATTGGGCTTAGACGTGCTTGGAAACCCATTTGGATTAATTAGAGGCTTGTCTGAAGGAGTAGAAGCTTTGTTCTATGAACCCTTTCAGGTATTGATCTTTCAAATATAGGTCCAGAAAATGATATTCTGTTCTTTGTGACTAATAATTTGTATTTTAATTGTATATGGGAACTGAATCATATTCAAATAACAAAAATACATCAATGTCATATTTTAATTTAAAATTACTTGAGATGTCATTAAAGGATTGTTTCAGAATTAATTCAGTGCTTCTGATGTCTAGGCGTTAAAACATACCCACATCTTCCAGGATTTCATGTAGTTCTAAGGAAGAATGCTTGGTAGGTTCACACATTTCAGGGCTGTTTCACCACTATGGAAAGGACTCATGAGATATGAAAAGCTGACTTTGTTTTGTATTCAAGCTTTTTTCTAACCTGTTCGCCTGCATTTAAGGGATCTAGGAGCCCAAAGTAGTGAGGGTTTTAGCAGGACAAAGCAGAAAGACTGCATGGGAGAACAAAAGAATCAGAATGGTGGGCTCTAAGTCTTGTTACCAGTGCAGCTGGTAACTTCAAATTGTGATTTAAGCCAATGGCTTCTTTCTGTCTAGGTTTTATTATCTCAGAAGAGTTTACTGAAACCATGTGGGTTGAAGGTATTTTCATACCCAGTAGATGTGCTGTCAGTATTTGAATTAGAGGGAAAACTGTGACATCACAGTGTTTATGGGTCTTTACAGATTCTATATCTTTATGGAAACCCTGGAATATTAGATCAAAGTCTTGAGCTTATTTAAATCTTAAATAACAAACTTTATATATCTATATCTATCTTTCTATCTATCTATCTATCTATCTATCTATCTATCTATCTATCTATTTTTTTTTTGGCCAGGGTGCTGTTCAAGGACCTGAAGAATTTGCTGAGGGCTTAGTGATTGGAGTCAGAAGTCTCTTTGGACACACTGTAGGTATGTATCACATATTGTGTATATAAATATCTATTTTTTATTATAGTTTTTCTAAAACGTATTGTCTGTAAAAAACAAATTATATTTAATAAAAGAGGGAACCATTTTCTAATGATCCCCTTTAAAAGGTGTGTCCCCTTGTTCTTGAATGGAAAATAATTTAGCACAGACTTCCTGGGTTTGTTTATTGGTCTTTGTAGTGTTGATTCAATGTACTTTTTCTTTTTTAAAGAAACAGTACTATGTCTTTTAGAGCAATTTTAGGTTTATAGAAAAATTTTGGATAATCAGTGTACTTTAGTTTGATTCCTTTCCTTAATAAACTGGGAATGGTAAAGATACATTTCTCTGTGTTTGTATATGAGACAGACTTTGAAGCACCTGTTTAAAGCAAAAGTGTGCTGTGTATTGTGGTAATGCTCTTTATTTATTATTTTAATATGATTTATTGTCATGTTGGCTAACATACAGTGTATACAGTGTGCTCTTGATTTTGGGAGTCGCTGCTCTTTAAAGAAGCAGTGTGACTCACATATCCGCATGTTTTGGTAGGTGGTGCAGCAGGAGTTGTATCTCGCATCACTGGTTCTGTTGGAAAAGGTTTGGCGGCAATTACAATGGACAAAGAATATCAGCAAAAAAGAAGAGAAGAGATGGGTCGACAGCCTAAAGATTTTGGAGACAGTCTGGCCAGAGGAGGAAAGGGCTTTCTGCTTGTGAGTCTCTTACTGAGTCTTCAAGAAGCCCTGAACCGTTCTATACACTTTAGAATATGTACTCAGAGCTGGTTGTTTGAAATTTGGAATATCCCTTGTGAGTAAAGGTCTGTTGCAGCAGCAGTACTGACAAAGGATGGGCTTTGCTGTTGCCTTATGTGCTTTCCTTCCCTGATACCACCATCACATGTCTCCCCCAAATCCCAGATTTCGTTTGGCATTTGGGCTGGAGGGAAAGCTCTAGAATGATGGCAGATTAGCACTCTTCTGGAAGAGGAGGAAGTAAAGCAGAGAGAAATACGGTAAATGATGGTAACAAGAGGGAGGAAGCATTGTTCAGGTCATCATCAGTTGACCAGTTCTGTGGAAGGGGAGGTATACAAGTTAAGTCTTTATTTTATTTTTTAATGTATTTTACTTTATTTTTGGGAGAGAGGTAGAGAGAGAGGCAGCATGAGCAGGGGAGGGTCAGAGAGAGAGGGAGACACAGAATCTGAAACAGGCTCCAGGCTCTGACCTCGCAGTCAGCACAGAGCCTGACATGGGGCTCGAACCCACGAACCGTGAAATCATGACCTGAGCCGAAGTCGGACATTTAACTGACTGAGCCACCCAGGCGCCCCAAGTTAAGTCTTTATAAACCAGGACTGCTTTTCACTGTTTTTCAGTACTTTAAAAATTATACAGGTAATTATGAATATTATTTAATTATACAGGTAACATATGAATGTTCTCTTTATCAGTAATTATAAGAACTTATAAGTTCTCCCTTTAATAAATAATGGAAACATTATAGGTAAACCTATGAAGTACTGTTTAATCATGCTCCTCTCCTTCCAGAAGTATCTGATCTTTTAAATAGTGTGTATACTTCAGTTCTCTTTCTGTTCATTTGTGTAACATACAGGTAAATTTATTTACTACCATTACTTGGCAAGTATTAAGAATGTATAAACGTATTACTGTTTTTAACTTGTAATGTGTTTGTACCACTGATTTATAGTGTTATGTGTAGTCTAATCTAAAGTACTTTGTCAGACTGTTTGCTGTCCTTCAGAGGTCCCTTCATTTTCAGTTTTCCACACTTCCATTAAATTACAAAGTGATTTCATTAAAATTATAATTGGATCTTAGGGATTATTTGGCTGAAGTCATTCATTTTACCGGCATGGAAACTGAGGCTTAAAGAGATTCAATCAATTGCCCGTGGTTCTATAGCTAAATTGGTGCCAGAGTCAGATGTAGGATATTTTTGCCTGCTTTTCTATTCTTCTTGTTATAAAAGTTTACTTGTACAAGGTGCTTTTATTTAAAATTTGCTGTTATGTAATATGTAAAAAATTATAGTACTCACTTAGCTACATGCCGTTCACATTATCAAGTCCTCATTTTTTTTTTTTTTTTTTTGGAAAAAAAGTTATTTCTAGTGTGTAGGTGGAGACCCCTAGTGGTTGGCGTAAGCACCTTCCTTCAGGTTTGCCTTCATGATTGATTTCTCTTTCAGGGAGTTGTGGGTGGAGTGACTGGGATCATAACAAAACCTGTGGAAGGTAGGTGGCGAGTGTCCCCTTCCCGTTCGCAGTTGAAGAGTTGATCCGTTATTGCTACTAGTTACTTAATTGAGAGAATTTCTCATTTTATGCTCATAGTCTTAAATAGTTTTTAAATGAATGTACTTTCCTCAGAAAGTAGAGAGATTAAGTAATAGACTCTGATTCAGACTTTGAATGTTATTTTCAGCAGGGCCATAGTTCAACTGGGTTCCTTTAGATCCTCAATAGAAATTGATTTTTTTTTAACTTCTGTTAAAAAAAATCCTTTGTTCAGTACAGTCCCAATCAAAATCCCAGTTGGCTTCTTTGAGGAAATTGCCAAGCTGATTGTAAAATATGTATGGGAATTCAAGTGACCTCATATAGCCACAACAATCGTGAAAAAGAACAGAGCTAGAGAACTTATACTATCCACTTTAAAAACTTACCATCAAGGTAGAGTAACTAAGACAATATGGTAGTGGCATATGGATAGACATATAGATGGATGGAATAGACTTGAGGTTCTAGAAATAAATCCTTAGATTTGTGGTCAGTTGATCTTCAACAAAGGTGCCAAGATAATTCCATAAAGAGTAGCCATTTCGACAAATGGTGCTGGGGCACCTGGATATAAACAGCATTGATGTGTGTGACAGCAACTCCATTTCTAGGTGTATACCTAAGAGAATTGAAAACATACGTTCACTCAAAAACTTATGTATTAGTGTCCATAGAACATAATAGCCCGAAGGTGGTAGCAGCCTAAGTGTCTGTCAGCAATTGCATAATTAAACAAAATGTGGTATTCCTATGCAATATGATGGTATCCAGCTGTAAAAGCAAATCAAGTGCTCTTACAAATACAAGATGAATGAATGAACTTTGAAAACATGTTGCTAAGTGAAAACAAAACAAAACAAAACAAAACAAAAAAACAACAGTCCCAAAAGATCACATAGTGTTTGATTCCATTTGTAGGAAATGTCCAGAATAGGCAAATCCGTAGAGATGGAAAGTAGATTAGTGATTGCCTAAGTCTGGGGGTCAGGGAGGAAGAAGTTAAATTGCACAGGATCAGGTGAAGACGGGTTGGGGGAAATGGCAGATGATTGCTAATGGTCATGGGGTTTATGTTCAAGAGGATACACATTTTCTAAAATTGATTGTGTCGATGGTTACACAACTGTCATATAACAAAAAGCATTTAATTTGTATATTTTAATGGGTATGTGAATTATATGGTGTGTGAATAACGTTCAATATTTTAATTCAATAACGTTCTTATATTTTAAAAAAAAGTAACACTGCTTGAAAAATCTCTTGATGGTAGAATAAAAAAAGAAAAAATTCTGGTAATTTCTTAAACCTTAGATTCTTGGGTCTAAAAATCAGTGGTTGTAAAACTTGAGCACCACTCAGGATGCCCCAGACCATGTTAAAACACTGATCTCTGGGTCTCCCTTCCACACTTTCTGACTCAGTAGGCCTGAAGTGGGCCGTGACAACTGATGTTTCCAATACCCTTTGAAAACCACTTTTTTTTTATATGTCATGATTAAATTTCTTTAGAAAGCCAAATTGTAGAAGTTTACCTAGGTAAAACAGTTCAGTATTTGGCTCAGGCTTTTGTTGAGTTCAAACTTGTTCATTTTAAAATATCTTTATACATTCATTGTCCTTGGTTTCATGAAGGTGCCAAAAAGGAAGGAGCTGCTGGATTCTTTAAAGGAATTGGAAAAGGGCTTGTGGGTGCTGTGGCTCGTCCAACGGGTGGAATCATAGACATGGCCAGCAGCACCTTCCAAGGGATTCAGAGGTAATTAAGTACATACCATGTGCATGGTATGTGTCTGTACTTACAGTTACTAGGAATACATAAATAAGTTAAATACTTTGCCTGCTCTTAAGGATGTTAAAGTCTGATGGAAAGCTCTGACAGGTTCACAAGGTGGGTTGCCACCAGAAAGGAGTGAGAGGAGACAGTTTTCATGGTTCAGTTTCTCTTGTGTTCAGCAGATGTTTATTGGTACCTACTATATGCCAGGCCCTGTGCTAGATGCCAAGGATACAGAGAGTGGACAGGCTAGTCCCTGCCTTTGTTATTTTGATACTTTCTTTTCTTTAAGAAAAGGTGGGGGGAATTGGAGTCCAACAGACTTGGTTATAATACTTATCGCATTATAATGGGCAGGCTATTTAAAATTACTGTTTTTATCAAATATTGATATAACATGGAATGTAGTACAGTATTTAATATACATATATATTTGTATATATTATTTTGAAAGGTTGTCACATTTTTTTTTTAATGCTTATTCTGCTGCCTTATACAGGGCAGCAGAGTCAACCGAGGACGTGTCCAGGCTCCGACCCCCTCGTTTCATCCACGAGGATGGCATCATTCGCCCGTACGAAAGACAGGAATCTGAGGGCTGTGATTTATTTGAGGTATAAATTCTGTTCTTCCTGGTCATGGGTAAAATTTAATATTAAAGATTTCTAGGACGAGGATTCCATGGGTGATTCTTAAAGTTCCTGATTCATGAACTTCTTTAAGGATTGCACAGGGAACATGGTTTGTAGATTAGAATTTTATTATTTATTTTTTTTGTTTAGCATAATATTTTAAGTGGGAATATCTGGTAATTTTTTTTTTTCTGCACAGGTCCAAAGCTTTTTTGTGCAGAAAGCAAAACGTTAAAAGAAGTCATAGGCTTTATTACAGTTTGTGTGGTAGCTCATTTAGTTAACACTGTTAACTTTGGTCTCCTGCTTTATAGCTAATTATAGGAATTCCACTGCTTCCTTTTCTCCCAGCCAAATTAATTTATTTGGACTGCTCTGTAAATCTAGATTTATTCAGGTAAACAGAAGCTGGAGGAGAGAAAAAAAAGATTATGTGCAACTATAATCTTTTTAAACCTTAAAAATATTTTAAGGTGGATTCTTTCAGTTTTTATTTTAGTTTTAACTTTACTGCTTTTAAATAATATATACATACATAAATTGCTTTTCTCTCTGGACTGGATTCCTTCCCCCCCACAAAAAAATGTATTAATATTTTCCTACTTTGACTTCAAAGTAAAATGACTTTCCATTGTTCTTAGCCTTTATTTTTTATTGTATGTTGATTACATTTTATCTTTCTGCATGCTTCTAACTTTATTTTCTTTCTTTTTCTGCCTACACAGCAAGAACTGGAAATACAGGAGTAAATGTTTCCTATGCTACTACTTGATTTCATCCTTAAAAATCAAAACAAACTGTGGTATTAATTGACTGTCTTTGATTTATTTAGATGGATTGTTCATTTTAATTAAGTTTTCTTTACAACTCTCACCCTTCTCTAAACTTATGATAATGGCTTGACTGCAATTAAAAATGGTGGCATTCCTGGTAATACTGAACAGGAATAAGAGGTCAATATAAAATATTAAAGGATATAGCAAATTAACTCTTCTCGGTTTTTAGTTGGTGAAAGACTTATATTGAGTTCAGAAGCAGACAATTTCACTATCATTTTGAAATTTTTATCTTTTCTTATGGTATTCATGTACTTTCAGGTAAAGCAGAAAAATAAGGACAATTCTTATGTCCAATCTGTTATGTGTTCTTCCTGTCTGTGAGTGCTGATGGTGGAATTATATAACTGTGTTTCACATGTCACCCCCAATTCACACAATTTATGGGGCTGTTAACTGGGGCATATGTTTTAATAATTGAAATACAAGTTGCTGTTGGTCTGTCCTTAGACCTCAAAGAAGAGTTGAGACATGAATTTTGAGAACATGTGCCCTTAATCGCTTTTTTTCTCTTTTTTAACCTCTCAGTACTCTTGCTGGACAAATGGCAATCATTTTATAATGATGTGACATAAATATCAGCCCTTGGCATTTTTGCTTTTCGAAACTTGAATCTCCTTGTTGGTTATGCCTATTTCACAGTTATTAGTTTTAATTTACATAAATAGAAGTTGAACGTATAATTTGGCAAATTATGTGTCTCTTGAACTTATAGATATCCTTATTTTTAAAAACCAGTCCTTTTTGTTTTTAAGTTTTTAAAGAGGATTTGTTATCTTAGTGGGAACAAAAATAATTACAAACTATCATTTTAAAATTAGTACCCTCACAGTTAATTTTGAAAGTAAATTGCATTTTGATTCCTTATTATAAATGATAGAAATGTTTGATTTGATTTAGCAGCATCTTATCTAGCAGCTTTCATCCTTCTCCCCAAAATTGAAACCAAAGTATAAACTTATATTTAATGTGTCATACATTTGAAGAGAGGGGAACTGCTAACTTATAACTGTTCAGTTGGATTATATATTTTTTAAATTGTCATTACCAAAAGAATAAATTGAATGCTCATTTAAACAAGCACTTGAAAGAGGAAAGAACGACACTCAAATATCAGCCTAAAACCACAGCTGACAAACTCTTCTTGTGCCTAGATAATTGAGGGTTGGCAAAAATGTCACCGCATGTACAATTTCTCAGAACCAAGCACAATAACTAATCAAGATGCTGTCTTAAATCATCACTAATAATTACCCTTCCTTCTTAGGTAAAAGTAATGATTTTTAATTTTCTTGGATATATTGCAATTTTACAAGACTTTTAGGAAATTGTGTAACTTGTTTACATTTTTTTCTTATTGTTTACCTTTTGTGTGTTTAGTTCTTTATGTTATTAACCTTGTGATTTCCCTTTTTTCAACTGCATGTCTAGAAGCACAAAATCCCAGTAACGTTTATTATTTTAGCTAAATATCTTGTCTGATGTATTAGTTTTCGTTATTATATCACACAACCTTTTAAACTTAAATATATTATTATAGTTCCTGGAAAAGATAAAATGATTGTACATTAATGAGAGGACTTGCTAATTTTTTCCATAGGTGACAGGGGTAGGCATGGATAGTTAAGTTTAGGCTGTTTGATCCCTTGCCTGTTTTGGTGTAATCACTTAGGTATGAAGTATTTATTGATTATCTAGACTGTGCTGGATATACAAAAGGAATAAAAACTTCTGTCCTTCAGGGACCAAGTATAAGAAAACATGTAAATATTAAAGAACACTGGAGCGTAAAATTATGTCCTCCTAGCCCTTAGTATAATATGGATACATTCTAGACAATTTATTTGGGAATCTTTTCATTTACCCCATTTTCTTTTTCTCTTGAGTATTGCTCTGTAGTATTCACTCAGCTTTCAAAGTTACTAAATCATATACTGTGTTTTCATAGGATGTACTTTTCTGCTTAACCCTTATCTTCTAAGATAATTACTGTTTATACATGCATATATATATATATATATATATGCACACACATATATATGAGATAATATATATCTATATATATATGGCCAGTTTTTATTTAATATTCTCTTGGTTCACATACTTGTGACTGTATGATATTTAAAATGATATCTGTTGCTTTTTAATTTCAATTACCTTTTTCCATGTTCATTGAAATGCTTCATTCTTAATTCTTGCATTATCATCTATTGAGGTAACCATTCCAGTGTGTATTTGACCATTCCAAGTTGTTGGCATTAAAGATGCTTCTGGTACTTTACTAACACTAATAATTTTGTGATAAACATCCTTATACATTTTTTTTTTCATATATCATTTCCTTAGAATTTACATGAAAATCTTGAATGCTTTTGCTAAATTGTAAATCTGGTCTCCTGCTGCCATCAGTGACTGACTATCTTAATCTGAATCTCAGAGTATAGTGGATTTTAGTAGTGCTGAAAACAGTTTCTGGTAGTTTAGTATGGTGGTACATTATCCTTAAAGGCTTTCAGTTATTCAAAGGACAACCCTGATAAACTAGTGAAAATGCATACAAGATGCAGACTGGGTGGTATTTCTTTTACATTGCATCTCAAACCTAAATATTTTAACATTTAAATTTCAAAGCTGAATATAAGTGTACTGAATTGTTATATTAATTTCCCATTTTCTCTTTATTAAAGAATTTAAGGTATAGATGTTAAAAGATTTTAGCTAATTCTCACAGGCAGGATGTGCAACAAGGGACTTAAACTCCACTTGTCTCTGAGACTCATTCTGAAGATGAGATCCTACTTTTTTGGGGATTCATCTTTGCTCATGGCTTATTATAACTGTCAAGGAATGACGGAACCAAGGATTTTGGGAAAATGTGTATTTAAGCATTGAAATAATAACAAATGTGCTTTCTCTGCTTGTGATTGTTATTATGTTATTCTTTTAATAGTATTGATGTCATATTCTTGGTTATAAATGTTACGATCTTCTTAAGTATGTTTATGTTCTGTAGTTTCATATACATTATATCATCTGATCTTTAATCGTGCACTATAGATAATGTCAATGATATTTCATTAGCATTAATTATAAAAAAATAACTGTTTTTAATGTGTGCTAATTCAAATCACAATAGTTTGGAAATAGTTGAAATGAAAATAAATGTATTTTAATGTGTTACTATATATACTTGAATTATTTATGCTTGTTAATTGTCTTTAGCAATAAATTGTGCCAGCTATTTGAAATCTTAGAAATTCTTCATGTTTGTGTTAATATTGACATTATAGTTTCTTTTTTCTCAAGAATATAATTTGGTATATACATGTGCTTTTCATGCATGTTTAATATGTAAGACCACATAATTCCAAAACATTAGATATCATTTATTTTGGAATTTTATTATTATGGGTATATTTATCTCTGTGTAAATACATGATTCTTCACCTTTGAGAAGGATCACAGACCACTTAAAAAATCTGATGAAAAATATGAACCGTCCTTTGAAAAAAGTTGCAAAACCACATTTTCATATAGTCTCTTTTAGGTGGTTTATAGACCTCCCAGATCTTTCCACGGACCCAAGGTTAAAAACCCCTGTAATGTTAATACCACACTTTTATATTAGCATATAGTATATTCCATTAATCAAAGTATTTCATTATTTCACATTAATGAAAATGTGTGATTATTTCTGGTAGATAATTTTAAACCTCTGAGTTATCACAGTATGAGATATATTTTATCAGAACATCACTTAGTAAGTATTTAATACAGATTTTTTTTAAGGCACAGTGAAAGTTAATTTATAAATGTGCTATGAATATTTTTCTAGCTTCATGTGCCAATATTGTTTTTGTTTCTAATAATTTTTTTCCCTAACTAGCACTATTACTATAATTAAATAATGTACAGTATTGGAAATACTATTTGGATGCATGTACTATGCAAATCTTGAGTCTTGTTTTCTTTTCAGAATCACATCAAAAAGTTACAAGGAGAGACTTATCGATACCACTGTGCTATTTCTGGAAGCAAGAAGACAATCCTTATGGTTACAAACAGGTATTAACTTCAAGTGATATTTTCTCAAATGCAAACAATATAGATGATAAGGATTTTGGAAACTATAACGGCAGAGGGTTTGGAGAACTATACTTAAATTGTAAAATGCTCATTGTCATTGAATCTCCAAGATTCAGTGGACCCTCCAGATGGGCCGTTTGAGGTCGGCTCTTCTGACTGTCTCGTTTTGGAGATGTTGAAACTGAGGCTCAGCAAGTATTGCAGTTACACAACTCCTGAGAGATGGAGTCTAGGATGGGTTCCATAGGTGTAGTCATCATATGTTACCTATGAATTGTGAATCCAGCTATTGAGCCTTAATTCATGAACCACTTTTTCTTACTAGATTTTATTTTAGATGATGAGCACTACTTTTTTAAGGATGGTATTACTTTTGTGTGTCTTTTCCAATGTTTTTCTAAGTATTTCGGGAGTGGTAGATAATTTTTCCAACTTTTCCAAATACAAGAACTTGAACTAAACTACATTTATTTTTCTGAGTTTTATTCTACATCACTTACTCCAAAATGGCTAGTATATATCAATAATTTTCAAAACCTTTTAAGCTGTGTATTTCATAGGACTAAACTGGAGGACTTACAGTAGACCAAAATCTGCATTAGATTCTTTACTACACTGAAATATATTTGAATAGGAAGATGAGAAAGTAAAACTAATATGACAGGATTTGGGCTTAAACCATAAGGTTTTTCAATGAGTTAGCTAGTCAGATGGCTTGTCCATTAAGTAAAAATATTCACAAAACAATCTAAAAAGCATTTTTACTAATTGGACAAGTAATCACTTATTTTTTATGCCCATGATTTTATAGTGTGTCCATTAGATTAGGCCAAAAACAATGTGTTATATATTGAACTTGCCTGCAATGGCAGTGTGTTGATTCATTTTAATATTGTATACCTTTTATGTTAATTCAACAGTAGAGAATGGAAATCAGGGGTTTTTTGAGGGGGTTGTTTCTGGTAATACTTAATACTTTAGAACTTGTTTCATTTAGGCATTTTGTGGGATGATTACTGTGCACATTATGTAGCTGTTTTTTCTTCAAGTAAAATAAAAAATCATAGCAATTTTAAATCTAGTCACTTACAGAGCTTTTCAGGAGGCAGTTAGTAGAATATTTCTGACCAGTACAATGATTTAGTCTCCTTGTAGCTTTAGAAGACTAGCAGGAATGTCTTTGATTGAAGTAGTTATCATTATGCTGATTTGTTTTACCTTTAATGATTACACAAATAGCATTTCTTCTAAAATTGGTGTTTTAAAAAATAACTCTTTTATTGCTAGAGTTATGCTTATTCATTGTAGATAATAGACATCAGGAATCAACAGAATTTCTTTAAGGGACAGATAGCAAATATTTAGGCTTTAAGGGCGATAGTGTTTCCCAGCTACTTAGCTCTGGCTTGATTTGGCCCGCAGGCCATAGTTTGCCCACCTCTGATAAAGACAATAATTTAAAGGATGGAATTAAAGTAACCGTACATTGTGGTTTGGTCTAGGACAGAGCTGGTTTGCACTTTCCTCCCAATGAAATTATTAGTAGCTCTCCTTCGTTCTTAAAAATGTCCTAGTTTGAATCATAAATTATCATAGCCCCTAAAAATCACCTTTGCCAGCAATCCTACCAGCCAGATGGTATATGTGATTTTTACTGTATAGGTATTTTATAAAAATTATGTACAGAAAATACATTTTGTATATTTAACTAACTTGCGTTTTTCACCTAACAGTGTGTTATGATCATCTTCCCAAACTATTGGATACTCTTTGACAACATGATTTTTTTTTTTAATTTTTTAAATGTTTTTTTAAATTTATTTCTAGGAGAGAGAGAGACAGCGTGACCAGGGGAGGGTCAGAGAGAGAGGGAGTCACAGACTGAAACAGGCTCCAGGCTCTGAGCTGGCAGTCAGCACAGAGCCCGACGCGGGGCTCGAACCCATGAACCGCGAGATCATGACCTAAGCGAAAGTCGGACGCTTAACCGACTAAGCCACCCAGGCGCCCCTTGACAACATGATTTTTAATGACTATGTAATATTGTATTTATGGCTATACTATAACTGGTTCAAATGCTACCTTACTATTTGATACTCAGATTTTTCCTTCCCAATACTGTATTATTATAAAAACATCTTTGCAGCTAAGTCTTTTTTTTTCTTTATTTATTTCCCTAGGATAAGTTCTTATCAATGGGATTGCTGATTTTAAAATCGTGAAGATTTTTGAGGCCCTTTCTATCTATTGCCAACTTGTTTTATCAGAACAGTTATATGGACTTTTTTTTTTTTTACATGCAACTAATAACTAGAGAATGCGCTTTATTCTGTGTATTTTCCTAAGACTAGTGTTCTCATTTAAACTTTGTGGTCTTTGCAAACTTAATTTGCAGAAAATAATTCTTTGTTTTAACTAGCACTTGTTTGATTGCTAATGAATATGAACATTTCAGTATATTCATCATCTATGTATATTTTCTATTCTATGAATTGCTTTTTCATATCCTTTGCTCATTTTTTGTTGTATTTTTCTTACTGCATTGAATAACATTTTGTCAATTAATATTAGCCCTTTTTACCCAATGTATTATTAACATTTTCATGATTATTTTTTGAGTTTTCAAACATAAAGGGCTTTTAATTTTTTCATATTGAAAATCATCCAAACTTTGGTCTCATTTTTTTTCTTATCAGTTTTTAGGGAAAAAAATGAGTTCTCATAACCCAGATTTGTTAGGCTGTATATCCACTAATTGATCCAAATTCCTGCTTAATATTTTATTTTAGTTATCTTCATTAGGAAATTGTTCTCTGAACAGACTTTTTTAACCATCTGCGTTAGTCTGTGTTGACTGCTATAACAAAAATTCTATGGACTGGTGGCTTAAACTACAGACATTTATTTCACACCTTTCTGGAGGCCGTGAAGTCCAAGATCAAGGTTTCAGCATATTCTGTCTGAGGCTCACTTCCTGGTTCATAGATAGCTATCTTCTTGTTGTGTCCTTGTATGGCAAAAGCAGTGAGGGAGTTTCTCAGACCTCTTTTATAATGGCACCAACACCAATGCCGAGGGTTCCACCATCATGACCTAACCACCTCCCAAAAGCTCCAACTCTAAATACCATCACAGTGGGGTTAGGATTCCATGTATGATTTGGGCGAGGATATGAACATTCAGACAATAGCAGTGTCTAACAGAGACAGGGACACAGATAAAAGTTGTATCTTCTGTCCATTCCTCCTCTAAAGGGGGGACCTAAACATTATCAGTAACATCACAGTGTGCTAGGTGCTAAGATAAAGTGAAAAACAGAGACTCTGAAGACCGGAAAACTCTCGGTCCCGTAAGGTGAGGACCAAGGTGTTACGGGGAAGGTGTTAGGGAGAAGGAACTTGAACTGTTGTCTTGTAGAATATGGAGTTTTCATACTGGTAAATAGCAGGCAGTCAGAAGCATAAAACATGAAAGGATGGCACTTGGAATAATAAGATCATTTGAAATGGCTGGGTACTAGGATGTTTGTAGGGAAGCACTCGGAGATGAAATAAGCCATATGTGTCTACTCATGATGTCTGAAGGGTATAGATTTTATTATTAATGTGATGGGAGAGTATTAATTTTTTTTTAAAGTACAGACATTTCATTGCTCATTACCACAGCTTTTCACATAAAGGTATATGCACATTGTACGCACATAAGTCTTTTTTAAATTCCCATTACGACTTGTACACAAGAACTAATATGATGAGGTTTGCAGTTTAGAAAAATCCCTGGCAGCAGTTCAGATGCTGAATTGGAGAGGATCCGAATGGAGAAAGGGAGACCAGTTAGAGACCAATTTTCTATTGTTGCATAGAAAATTACTATAGAGTTAGTACCTTAAAACAGCACAGATTTACTATCTCACATTTCCCTGGGTCTGGAGTTGGTGATGGCATGGCTGGGTTCTCTGCTCAGGGTCTCACAGGCTGAAATCAAGGTGTACAGCTTCCTTCCTGAAGGCTCTGGAAAGGAATCCACTTCTACGCTCATTTAATGTTGTTGGCAGAAATCGGTTCCTTGCACTTGTAGGACTAATATCTCAGTTTCCTGGATCTCTGTCAGCTAGGCACCTGCTATCAAGCATCTGGAACCTACCCTCATTTTGGCCGTGTGCATCTTCATCCCCACAACTGCACTCTTGATTCTCAGTCTCTGACCCAGACTTAAAAGGCCCTCATGGTTAGGTCACACCCACGGAGACCAAACTTTTTCTTAAAACTGTCTGTGCTTTATAATAAAACCGAATCTTGGGGGTGAAATCCATCATATTCATAGTTGTGGGGATTATTCCAGTCTATAAACCAATATATACTATATGGAGTATCTTCAGGACTGACTTAGAATTCTGTTTACCCTAGAGACTGTGGCAATTGACCTGATAGGAGGTGGTGAGGCCTGCGCTAAAAAAAAGAATCAAGACAGATAGAAGGAGCAGCCTTGAGAGACCAGAGCTTGGTGACTGATTGAATGTAGAAGAGAAGGGAATATAAGACGACGTTTTGGTTTGGGGCTTAGGTACCAAGGGGGTTGGTATTGCCATTTATAGTAACTTGAGGAAAGAGATTGTTTTTGTTTCTGTATTTGGGCTTAGTGAGTTTGACATGGCTCTGATATACCAAAGTAGACATACTTCAGTAGTCAGGGGGACAGGTACAGATAGAGATTATAAACACAGGTATAGGTAATTGGACTTTGGATAAGGATTGGAGTTAAGATCTCAGAGACTTTCCTGAGACAGTGTGTTGAATAGGAGAAGACTAAGATTTGAGCTCTGGTAAACGTGGAGCCAGAGGAGGAGAATGAAGAGGATTTAGGGTGTCAGGAAAACAGTAATGCTATTGGCCTTGTCAAGAGAGAAGGGAGTTCAAACACAGTGGGGAATAATGAATTTGCATTTGACACAGTGATTTGTAATAGTTATCTGTAACACTTAGCTCTTATGATTCTCTTCTGGGGCAGGAGGTGAGGGGAAGTGTAATCCATTTCCTAGGGAGAATATGAAGGGGTGTAGAAGGATGTCACCGTGATTGGAGGGCTCTACCAAGGCTGGGACTTCAGATGCTGAACTTCTTACAAAGCGCAGCAGAGTCCCAAGTCAGCCCCAGATTCCAGTAGTTCCTCTGCTGAGAAATATAGTGCTCTGGGGTTTATTTCCATCCCCATCCTCCATTGGTTACCTAGTTCATTCAACTTTACCTTCTAAGCATCTAGAATCTAGCTTGTTCTCCTCCCTTTTCACAGCTGCTGCCTTCACTGACATTCTGTTTCCTGGTTGGACTATTATAGTAAATTTTTCTCTTAGTTGTCTATCCCACTTCTCCTCCCTTGTCCACTGGATCCATGACTCTAAAATAGGAAAGTTTATCATGAAAGTTCCCCTTGCCTATAGGTTAAAGTCAAAATTTATTAAAATGGAAAAAAATTTAAAAACAAAAAACTCTTCAGGATCTGGCACTAAACTAATTTTCTCACCTCTGTGTATATCCAGCTACAGACCTCAACATTCCTCAAATAAACCTTCCCTTTCTTGTACCACCATTTACGTCAACCCTCTATTCCATTTGTCTAAACTATGATTTTCCTTTCCACCTAGAGAACTCCTTTCTTTCAAAAATCAGCTCTTAAACCACACACTTTACCAACATAATCAGTCCCTCTCTCTTGTGCTCCAGAATAATTTTCCACACACTATGCTATTACACTCATCTAACTGTGCTGTCACATATATTTACATGTTTACCTGCCTTCTAGCCTATGAGTATCTCTCATGCAGAAACCTTATCTTCTTTGTTTTTCCAGAACCCTGGATATTTGTAGAATTAACAGTTCCTCTGCTTTCCTAGTTACACTTTCTGTAATGGAAACTTTAGAATCAAGTATGGGTTATATCAATAATTAATCTGAATCACACACTGGGAAATCAATATAGATGCCCTTTAAAGATTCTGTGATTTTTCCTTTTTTTAAAATTTTTAAATTTTTTTAAATTAAAAAAAAATTTTTTTGCTATTGAGTAAAATGGGATACTCACTCTGTGATACAGTACATTAGTGTGAAAGTGTTCAAACCTGATATTTATTAATAGGCCTAAAGTGAATCTTTGCTGACATTTGAGGTTTCTGACATTTCCTGCACATTCTTTCTTGACTGGAAGGCATAAATGATTGACAGTAAAGAGCAATTAATAATTTTCCAAGTAAAACATTTTCAGGGGCTTCTGCTTTTATTGCTTCCTGGATGAGAGTACAGCCTGTTCCTTATGTGTTTCAAAGACGATTTTAGTTTTTCGGTCAGTTTTTTTAAAAATGACACTTTTCTGAATTTTGCAAGATTGGCAGAAGGGGAATTTTTGAAAGTCTGCTGTGTTAGTTAGTCAGTGCCATATTTGCTCTTTACTTGACAGCTACCTACCTAGACTTTTTTAAAATATAAAGCATATCTTTTTTCTCCAGGTTATATTGTTTACTGAGCAAGTACTATGTCTGCCATCCAGCAGAGCAAAATATTAGAGTAATTGTCTTTATCACTACTTGCATCTTTTTTTTTTCTTTTTGCAAAATAGGCGAGTGTTGTGTATAAAGGAAGTTGAAATCCTAGGCCATATGTCCATAGACTGGCAGTGTCCATTTGAAGATTTTGTATTTCCTCCCAGTGTCCATGGAAACATGCTAAAAATTTCAGTCAAGGTAAGAAGACATGAGTCACATGTTCAGAGCCAAGAATTTGTTAAGTGAGTGGGAACCACTGCGTTCTGGCTCTCTTTTACAGTTAACAACACAGTGTTTGAAGGATCATCATTATGATGACGATTATATTATTATAATAATACGGTGAAATATAAGGAAAGAGGTATTATAATTAGTGTATTTCTGTACTGTTTGTACTGTTTTTATAGTCCTTGATTGTGTTGAGTGAAATATCAGTTCTGTTCATTGAAAGAATTAGAATGCTGATATTTCCTTTTTGGCAGAATAAAGCATTAGTAGGTAGAATTTTTTTTTTCTAACTCCATATGAATAATTATTTTGCGGTAATCTTAGATGCATCTGGAAAGATGTCCTTTTATACGTTTTTAGGGGATTATTATAAATATTATATCTGAAACACTCATGTTTTATCATATTTGGCACTTACAGAATGCTAAAACAATTTAAGTATATAATACTTTCATGTCCTTCCTTCCTATCATTTTCCAAGGAGGAACTTTTTAATTACATAGCAAGTAATTAGTAGAACTGATACCCCAATCTTTTGCTTAGTTTTCAGACTCACTTTACTTTAAAATGTATAATTTGTCTTATATATGATATGTTTATTTTCACCCGTTAAAAAAAAAACAACAACTACAAATTGTCATGGTAAGGATGGTAACTACTAGAGTATGTATTTTCTCCTAAACAGTAATGATGTTATCTCTATTATTGAAACCATCTGAAAAATACTTATCATAAAATTTAGTAGTTAGAGATGCAGGTAATATTATCCTTTAATTTATGTTTTCTTTTCATAGAAGTTTATAAATAAAAGAAACTGCATAAGAGTACTGTTTTGTATTGCAGCCTTCCCTCGTTGGAGAGTGTTAGAATTGAAAGAGCCTCTTGGTCTATGAAACACAGTTTTCAGACTAGGAAAGACTGTGCCACCCTGCATATGTGTATGAGAGTGGTGAGAACTGACTCAGTGTGTTTTACATTATATAAGAATTTTATCTCTCAGCCAAGGAAATGAAGGAGGGAGTTTTTGATTTCTCAAATGTGGTGAGTTATCAAGCGCTGTTTCTGTAGGCTATTTATCCGAGTCCGAAGAAAGCCGTCATTTTTTTTTTTAATTTTTTTTATTTATTCTAGGAGAGAGAGAGAGAGACAGCGTGAGCAGGGGAGGGTCAGAGAGAGAGGGAGTCACAGACTGAAACAGGCTCCAGGCTCTGAGCTGGCTGTCAGCACAGAGCCCGACGCAGGGCTCGAACCCACGAACTGAGAGATCATGACCCAAGTGAAAGTCGGACGCTTAACCGACTAAGCCACCCAGGCGCCCCAGAAGAAAGCCGTCATTTTATACAGATAGTTGCGTACTCATCCGGTTTCACACTCTCACAGCTCACATATGGAAACACTCTCTTTACACCAAAATGATTTAGTACTTATCATACCTGAAGACGTATGTCTGGTTAGTCGATTTGTTACGAAATAGAGTCGACATTTAAGCATTCAATTAAAAGTTACGATTTTTTTTTTCTTCCCTAGAATAATTTCTTTTCTGTCATCATTTCTTTTGAAACAGGAGCAGGGTCTGTTCCACAAAAAGGACAGTGCCAGTCGTGGCTGCTGTAACTTTTCCCTGCAGGACGCCGCCACAGCAGAGGTAAGCCGTTTAAAGAATGCCCCTGAATTTGCTAGCTGAAAGATTTTCTTAATCTGTTATAATAATACCCATTATTTCTCTCCAAAGATCTTCCAGTTATAACTCTGGCTGAGTATGTAAGCTTAAAATGATGCATTGTGGGCTTCGTGGAGCGGAAGCGTCTTATTTTGCGTTACATGTTTGGACTGTGTATTCTTATCCTTTGCTGTTGAACCTGTATGCAGAGCTCTAGCGCTTGCTTTTAGACCTTCCTCCTTCACATGAGTCCATACTTGTCTTTACCGTTCATCACAAACGTTTTATCTTACAGAGAGTACGTAATGCCATCGAAGATGCGCAGTCAACGAGACACCAGCAGAAACTGATGAAGCAGTCATCTCTGAAACTTCTCAGGCCCCAGATACCATTTTAGTCACACATCCCAGGGGACCGTTTCTGGGGGAAAAACCAACCATCAGGCTTGTCTATAAATCACGCTTCTTCATCGTGCTAAAGAGAATTTTTCAGGCAATCCTGTGTTTTTAGAATTATTTTCTGGGATAGTTAGTATTGGATTTTCCATTTTTTCCCTTTAGTTTTGACTCTAATTTTGCAGCTCTGTGTTGTCAGCAATTCACCTTTCTACACTGCCACCTAAATGAGTCAGCCCCTCAAAGAAATAGCACTTTAAACTCAGAATGAAATTTCCATTAATGTTTAAATTGTGAAACAAACAGGAATGAGCTTGTTTTTAATTAAAGTTCTTACTAAAGAGTAAGAAAAGAGCTTAGAATGACTATTTTTCTTTTGGAAGGTTTTGGACAAACCTTTGGACAAATGTTGGATATTTCATTTAGGGGCAATTTGTTCAGTAATTGAACTGAGGTAATATTTTTGGTAAACCAGGTAATTGACTGAAGAAAGCCACTAAAGGGAGAAATGACATATTTCCTATTTTCTTTTCATGTTATATTTCTCCTAATAAAAACGTGTTTTCCTTTGGTGCTTACCTTTCTTCCTAGCATTACAATATAAAGGCATATGGAAAATCAAATCTTAAAATACCTGCGGTTTGTTCTCTATAATGTAGCGCGCATAAAACTTTTGAAAGTATTTACGTGCTCTTTCAAGATGAACTTAAATAGCACAATTATAATTTGCTGATGCATGAAAATGTTGTACTTTAAGTTTTTCAAGACTCAGAAATATGAAAAGCTCAATATTTTTATATTCTTAGAAATTGTTTTTTAATAAGTTGAAGGATTTTTAAGGGCATCATAAATAAATACTTAATGCGTACCTTGAAATATATCTTAAATACTGACAGGAAGAATGAAAAATCTCTAGTTATTGTGTATATAAAGAAAATAAGGCATATCTAACAACACTGTAGAAACGTGTTTCCACACTGGTCGATGTGTCATTTGAGGGAGCAAGCCTGTGAGATTCTCTTCTGCACAGTATTATTTTTGTCCTTTCTACACCTCACTTAGGTTGACCATAGATATACTGCCTACAAAAGCTTTTTAAAAAATGCTTAGAAACATCCAACTTCAACTCAGGTCATGATCTCATAGATCATGAGGTCAAGCCCTGAGTCAGGCTCTGTGCTGACAGCTCAGAGCTCCTTCAGACTCTGTGTCTCCCTCTCTCTCTGCCCCTCCCCTGCTTGCAATTTGTCTCTTTCTCTCTCACAAATAAATAAACATTACAAAAATTTTTTTAAATGCTTAGAAGTATTTAATTTCCTTGAATGAATCATTACATTTGCTCCTGGTTTTTAACATGGCATTTTATTTCAAATCACTGAATTAATGATGGAATGAAGATGTGGACACATTTGGTTTGCTCTCTTTTTGTCGGTGTTTGGTAAAGTTTCTTCTATCCTCATGTTTTTAAAGACCAGCCTTAAACCTTTTAAAAGTTTTCCTAGTTATTATTTGCTGGAGGCTCAAGAAAGAGGATATAACTAATGCCCTAAATATTTGATCTCTGATACAGTTTGGTGGTCTTTGCCTTTTCAACATGTTTTTTTCTGTGAAGGAAAGTGTCAGGTATAAAACTTCCAGCCTTAAATGGAATTTCTGCATCAGTGGTTAATTTCAGTTTATTAAATGGAGTGTTATAAACAGAATTTCATAGCAAATGTGCCAGTATTTGGTGTCTTTAAAGTGGACTTGATCAGGAATTTGAGATATCTAATTATATATCTTACATGAGTCACAGCTATTGACAGTGTCCTAAATATTTAAGTAAATCATATTGTATTGATGACATGTACAAAACAAAAGTTTAAAGAAATATTTTAAATTCAGCATCTCAGTTGGCATAAAAATAAACTTACAAATATTTGTAACATTTTAATTTGATTCAATCTCCTGAGAGGGCAATAATCCATTGGTAAAGGGTGATGTCTTTTGTATTTTTAAAAAAGCTTTGAGAGTCAATTACTTGCATATGAACTACTGAAAGAAAACATTTGGCACATTGTTTACAAGGGTGAAAACTTCGTGGGTTTGTGTTAAATATTCAAATAACATTTACTTCTACTTTCTCTATCTTTCCCTTTTCCTCTTCCAATCCTATAATAGTGAGAAGTTAAATTAATAGTTATAGAGCGCTTAAAAAATGCTGTAATAGTGAGAAGTTAAATTAATAGTTATGGAGTGCTTAAAAAATGCTAGTTAGGGAAAGGCTTTCCTTTCCTCAGGCAGACACTGAGCCCTTTACCACACTGGAGATCTCTGGCACAGTCTTCAATGCCGGGGGAGGAGGGGGGGTACAGAGAATGTATTCGACGAGGGCCCAGCTCCCACAGTTTGAAATCCTTGGCTGGTTTTGCACCAAGGCTATGCCTTCTATGGCTTCTATCAGTCACAGGGATACTAGGGAAGGCCCATTCCTGGGAGACAGGAATTCCTCAGATAGCTCACTGGCTTGAAGACTTCAGTGGCCTTGCAGAGCCTTTCCTAGTCTGCATGGTGGTCTGGGAGGAGGCTCCTACCAAGTGTGTTCCTCTGCCCTCCCCTCCTCCCTCTCCCTTCCCTGAAGTCTCCCAAATCTGAAGGCTTTCTTGGTACTGAATTAGGCAGTAGGAAGAATAGGTGCATGATGTGTACCTTAGCAAAGTGGGGGCATCAAGATAGGAGAGAACGAAATATTGGAAGATGCGTACACCAAAGCTTCATATGAACATCTGATCTAGGATGAATTTACCTACATGTGTTTCATGATTTTCAATTATGTATGAGGAAGGAAAGACACCTTTATTTTACTTTATTTTTTAGCGCTTTGGGCCACCTAAGTGTATTGATCTGCTGCTGCCTCCATCTGTATTTTTTTCTTTTAATGTTTTATTTATTTCTAGGAGAGAGAGACTGCGTGAACAGGGGAGGGTCAGAGAGAGACGGAGTCACAGACTGAAACAGGCTCCAGGCTCTGGCAGGTCAGCACAGAGCCCGACGCGAGGCTCGAACCCCCAAACCGCGAGATCATGACCTAAGCGAAAGTCGGACGCTTAACCGACTAAGCCACCCAGGCCCCCCTCCATCTGTATTTTTAAGTGTTATTCATGCACTTCTAAGGCACAGACAGGACTAAAAATTAATGTTCTGGACTTTAAATAATTAAAGAAGAGTTCTACACATATTCATGCCAGTTAAAATATAGAGCTGCAGTTACTACCAGAGCTATAAGAACCATCTTTCTACTGAGGAAAAAACTGAAGATTCTTAAAGGATAAGAGGATTATTCATATCACAGATCATTTGTCCTTGAGGTGAAAATTCTTTTGGTTGTGAATGATTGCCAGAATGTCCACTAATACTGATGCCAGTGGGTTCAATGCAGGTACGTGTTGGTTCTGAAAAGAAATGGAAACTCACTGGAGCAGAAGGGGAGCACATTTCCCTTGGTAATTGTGCCTATAGAAGATTTTAGGCTTATTCTTGAATTCATGTTTGAAAATATCTTGAGTACAAGACTATATCATTCAAATAATCAACATTTTAGATCTTTTTGAACTGAAAAAGCCTTTAGAAAGACTTTCATTTGGTTGGTTTTTATATACAACAGACCCGTCATCCCTTACCAATATTTTAAAAAGTCCTGCAAACTAAAAAGTTTTTCATAAACTTGAGGCAAAGATATTTGACAGAAAGATCTGAACTTGAGCTAACATGAGGCTAATTTTGGTATTTTTTATATTTGGTAGAAAGGAGTTGGGCTGTAGCAAAATTAATATATTTGATTATGAGGTATGGCTCCAGATTTCACTGGAGGTATATGAAGCATACTGCCTTTCTAAAAATTAAAAAAAAAAAAAATTGTATTCTGAAACACACCTGGCCAAAGAGTTTCAGATAAGACATCATAGATCTGTATACCCTCACAATGATCAGTTTATTAAGGTTGCCTTCTGAATTTTAGAAATAACCTAAACTGTAGGAAGAGCAACTGTCTACTTCAGACCATGCCAGTGTTCCATTTTATAGTTACGCTGGAAAATCGTTGTGATAAAATGTTCAAAGTAATCAATGTTGACACATAGGAGACTGAAATGTTACCGTAGGATGGTGCATCGTAAAGATTTATGAAAGGGCACCTGGGTGGCTCAGCTGGTTAGATGTTGGAGCCTTGATTTCAGCTCAGGTTATGATCTTACAGGGTTGAGATCAGGCCCAGAACCCTCCTTCCGGCTCTTTCCTCTCTCACTACCCTGCTCACTCTCCCCCTGCACTCGCTCACTCTTTCTCTGTCTTTCTCTCTCTCTCTCTCTGTCAAATAAAAATTTAAAAAAAAAATAAAGATTTATGAAAACTCTGGAGAAGAAATGCAAGTAAGAACGTCATGTTTTCTGTCCCCCTTGTATATTAATTATGTAAATATCTGATGAATGTTTTTAGGATCGACCTCTAGTGGGAAAATAATTCAAATAGTAATGGAATAAGCTAACATGATCCTCTAGGTTGATAATATCCACTAGAATAATAGTGAACACTTCATAAATAGGATTTGATTCTTCAGTGTTTTTTGTTTTTTATTTTTAACTTGAAGAACAACCTAGTGGCTTCCCCAGAGATCGCCTATTATGTTTAAAATCTCCCATGTGTGGTTTAAATTCCGTGAGAAGTAATTTTCGTCAAAAATAGATTTCAGATTTTGGTCTTTGGGTTTGTTTGTTTCTGTAGAAAGCATTTACCTTATAATACCTTTATTTTTCCCCCTCAGATAAACCACTTTTCCCCTTCACCATCATTTAAGCCTTATACATCTCTCCTTTTTTTAACACATCATTTTACTTCTTTTCTTTTCATGGTACCTCTCAATTATCAAATTCTCTTCATTAAGTAGATTTTATACTGACAATTGGCATATTACAACCCATGGGCCAAACAATATGTTCTTGTAAATAAAGTTTTATTGGAACATAACAACACCCGTTCATTTGTCTTGTTTATGGCAGTTCCTGCTCTACAGTGACAGCGTTGGATAGTTGTGACAGAGGCAATATGGCTGACAAAACCTAAAACAGTTACTCTCTGACCCTTTACAGAACAAGCCCATCAGTCTTGATATTAAACTATATAATGAATCCTACAGGTGGGACAGAAACACGACACTAAATGATTTACCAAGACCATATGGTAAGATAGGAGCTAAAATTAGACTCCAGCACCTACCATTTTCCCTCTTTTATCTCCACCTCTTCCTCTTCTTTTTCATAGAAGCAAGGATACTTGTGTCAATTTTGAATAAACATGGTCAATGTTAGCTTCTTAGGCTTCTTTTAGAACCTCATACCTTTATCCCAAAATTATCTATGTATTTTCTCCTCATCTATGTTTTAGAACTGACAGTAGCACAAGCATTTTCCATAGTAACACTTGAAATCTAAAATAGCCCTTTGTTTAAATTTATTCTTTCCTAGAGAATTCTTATATGTGGTCTAATATTATTGTGGCAGTTTACTAGCAAACATAGCTTCTGAGATGTAAAAGTGAGGAAGTAAAAACTTTGGATATAGGACATAAAACTTGCCTCTTTCCTAATGTACAGTTAGAATAAAGAATTAACTGGATGCTGTTCTACCATATTCAAACCATTAGAGAATTCTGATATCTGAAGCAGAAAGAAATGCCCAAAATGCGTACTTTATCACAACAGACAGGGGCTTACCAAGGAGGAAATTGCATTTTTAAGCATAGTACATCATATTATAATAATATAACAAATGAGCAGGTGTTTGAAGATTGTGATTTGAATGGGAGCTGCAACATTTTAGCTTCATCAAGAGGCTGTTGCTGCAAATCAGTTAGGCAAGGACTTTATTGATGGTTTAAATTAAGAAGCCACATTTGAACAGGGCCCATTTCCCTTCCCTCTGGAGTGCTGTTAAAGATTCTTAACCTACTACTTCTGATATAATCTTCTCTGTATCATTCAATTCAGGTTGATTCACACTTCCAAAAATAGTTTAAGAAAGTGTGTGTGTGTGTGTGTGTGTGTGTGTGTGTGTGTGTGGCATGAATAGAGGACTAACAAAATACCTCATTTTTTTAATAAAAATTTTGTAGACTCTAGTCATTAGCATATCAGTAACTAATGGCAATAGTAGATTTTTTGTTTCTTTAAGCTAAGTTGAGAGAACCGTGGTTCTGAGAAATTCTGAAATAACTTGTAAGGTCTTAGTGACATTTTAATGCATCTGGAATTATTGACCACAAATACATTCCAGGGAACAGTTCCTTGCCCACATTAAAGTTTCCTATGGTTAAAGTTTAGAGATCTAGAAAATGCTCCTTTTGGATTGACCCCAAATGCATAGAGTGGAAATCTTGCATGACTATTCTTACAATCCAGATGGTGAATGGGTAGGATTGAAAACACTGTTTTGTAAGGGCCATAAAGACTGATTACCCATGACTTAGACTGGTGAATAAGAATATATTGCCCATTCTATCTAAAATTAATGATTCCATCAATGTTGAATTATAATGTAGCTCTTTCAGAAGCACCAATAATGCTTACTTTTATGTCAAGTTGATTAATTTTAATATCACTCATTTTTTTCTTGGAGACCATTCATTTAGAGGCCTTTGTTTCAGTTGTACTTAAATTCTTAGAATTATAGTAGTCCCTGGTTGGAAGGTCCTTATATTCAGCATAAATCTGTTTTCCTGTGGCTTCCATCTATTGATCTCAGTCCCAAATACTTGGGGCCATCAGAATAAGAATGATTTTTTTTCTATCTATGGAGGCCTGTATAAGGGAGCACTGCATAATGGAATTAAGGACTGGCCACATGTCCTACCGTTCATTCAGTAAAGTATGTAAGTCATCAAGTTCTCATCTTTTTCTCTCTACCATCCCTGATGAGACAGAACTTCAAGTTATCCCATAGTCTCAATGACTATCCCCTAAATACAACAAACAGTTTACCTGTGCCCTGCTCAGATAATGGCATACTGAACTGAATGACTGTTAAGGAACCAACTAGGCAGAGTGGAACTTGGACAATTAAATATTTTCTTTTGCTTTCCTAATAGTAATAAGTATCCCAATATATTAACTGCTTATATAAAATAAAATTACCCCATTGTTATGATACTCTTATCCATTATTACTGTTTATTTTATAACTTTAAAAAAAATTTAATGTTTATTTTTCAGAGAGAGAGAGAGACAGAGAGAGACAGAGTGTGAGCAGGGGAAGGGCAGAGAGAGAGGGAGACACAGAATCCGAAGCAGGCTCCAAGCTCTGAGCTGTCAGCATGGAGCCCAACGCGGGGCTTGAACCCATGAACCATGAGATCACGACCTGAGCCAAAGTTGAACACTTAACCACCGAACCACCCAGGTGCCCCTTATAACTTTTTTTTTTTTTAATATTTATTTTTGAGAGAGACAGTGCAGGTGGGGCAGGGGCAAGGAGAGAGGGAGACACAGAATCCAAAGCAGACTCCACACTGACTCCTTGCTGTCAGCACAGAGCCTGATGTGGGGCTCGAACTCACAAACCATTAGATAGCAGCATCAGCTGAAGCCGGATGCTTAACTGACTGAGCCACCCAGGCACTCCTCATCTTATAACTTTTACTTCTATAAGAATACTATTGAATTACCCATTTATCACTCTTACTAAAAAGCAAGAGTGAATTTGTGTGGTAATATAAATTTAAAAAACAAAATAACCCTGGAAAAATTTATTTTACCTCTTTCAACCTGTTTCTTTGTTTGAAAACAAGACCTTTGGACCAGAGCTAGCTTTTGTAACTTAAGGATTTTGGTTATTGATAAAATACTAAGTTTATAATGGTTATTTTTGAAATGTGAGTTGTGTTACTTGAAGTTTTTCCTTCCTCTTTCTTACAAAATCCCCATAGGTATGAAATATGTATTTTAAATAATCAGTGAAGTTTTTTTTTCCATGCCACAGAACCAGTATAAAATCTTCTTAAGTAGGTGAGATATTGTTCCTAGTCCTTTTATGTGAGAATAGTCTGGATGCAGAGAATACAGATAACTGGCTTCCACAAGAGCGCCTTTACATGACCTGTGAAGACAAATGACCATGACTGGAACCAGGCTATTGCTGTGAAGGTGGAATCCTGCACTTCTTTCTCAGAAGCACACCCTCATCAGTGCCCTTTAGTTTTCTGGGGATCTAGGCTGTATTTGATGCAGTCATAGCCCACACCATGCTACACCAAGCATCTGTAAGATATCACTACAGTGGACTGAACGTTTATGTCCCCCAGAATTCATGTGTCAACATTGTAACCCCCAAAGTGATGGTATTGGGGAGTGGAGTCTTTAGAAAGTAATTAGTTATGAGTACAGGGCCCTCATGAAGGAAATTAGTGCCTTTTTAAAAAAGACTCTGAGACACCTGGCTGGCTCAGTCGGAAGAACATGCAACTCTTGATCTTGGGGTTGTGAGTTTGAGACTTACATTGCATAAAGAGGTTACTTAAATCAAATTTTAAAAAAATAATCTATTAAAAAGAGACACCCTGAGAGAGCCCTCATCCCCAGCTACCACATAAGGACAGAGAATGCACCGTTTTGTCTTGAAGAAATAGGTTCTCCCCAGACACCCAGTCTACTAGAACCATGATCTTGGACTTCCCAGATTCCAGACCGTAAGAAATGTCTGTTGTTTACAAACCACCCAGTTTATGGAATTTTTGTCATAGCCACCCAAATACACTAAGACAAGCACCCACCCAGAAGATTCTCCTACTGGCTAGCCCTGTCACCTGAAATTTTGCTGGAGACCTTGTTTGGATAAAGGATTATAAATGTTAGCCATGTGGCTTAATTTGCATGGGTTAATTTGCTCAGTCAGAAAGATAGTAGGTTACTGCCCAGATTAGACTGCCAAGAAATTCGGAAAAGAAATACCTAATAAGAAATGTTAAGTAGGGGGCGCCTGGGTGGCTTAGTCGGTTAAGCGTCCGACTTTCGCTTAGGTCATGATCTCGCGGTTCGTGGGTTCGAGCCCCGCATCGGGCTCTGTGCTGACTGCCAGCTCAGAGCCTGGAGCCTGTTTCAGTCTGTGACTCCCTCTCTCTCTGACCCTCCCCTGCTCACACTGCTCTCTCTCTCCTAGAAATAAATAAAACATTTAAAAAAAAAAAAAAAGGAATAAACATGCTTTAAAAAAAATGTTAAGTAGGTACAGTTTAGAAGGACTTAAAATGAGATACTATAAAAACAGAAGAGGCAAATTTGAGTAAGAACAAAAAAGATCTTCTAGAGGTAGAAATACTATCGAAATAAAAAGTCAATGAACAGCCACAACAGTAAATAAAAAATAGCTGAAGAATTGGTGAGCTGGAAAACAGAACTGAGTTCATATCCTGGAATGCAATAGAATTAAAGAGATGGAAAATATAAATAGACAAGGAATATAGAAAGAAAAATCCAACATACTCCTAATCCAAGTCCTAGGAGGAGAGAATAGAGAAATTGTTGATATGTTTCAGAATTTATGAAAGATATGTGATAGATGCGGGAAACAAAGTGAGCTCAGAGCAGGATAAATAAAAATAAATCCAAACCTAACATACATTGGATTGAAACTATAGCCACGCAAACACAAAGAGAAAAATGGGAAAAAAAAAACAGATTACAAGATATCAACAATTAAACTGACAGTAGAATTCCCAACATAATAGCACCTGGAGACAAGTGGTATTTACATATTTTTGAGAGAAAACCAATTGGCTGCCTACTTGTGTTTAATTAGCTATATTATCATTGAAGAGTATGGATTGAATAATACCATCTTCAGGAAAAAAAATTCTCATTTTCAGGTCCTTTTTTAAAAAATTACTGAAGAATGGCCTTCAGGTGAAAGGAAATTGAACTCAGAAAGGAGGCATAAAATATAAGAAGCAATGGAAATAAAGAAATAGGTAAACATTAAAATACCATTTTAAGTAGCAACAGAGGTGCATAAGAAATTCATCAGAACTTTGCAAAACATGGAGATAATTATAAAGAGAAAAGACAACCCGATAGAAAAATGGGCCAAGGCAATGAACAGACAATTCACAGAAAAGGAAATCTGAAAAGTAACCAGGAACATGCAAATTGAAACAATGATATGCCCTTTTACATCTGTCAGATTGACAAAAAATCCTACTTTGAAAACAGCCGACATTTCACAGGATGCGGAAATGTGGGCCCAGTAAAACATTGCTGATAGGATATAAAATTGCTTTTCAGAGCAATTTGGCAATACCCACACAGCTGAACAAAGGCTTACAAAAACAGTTCCAGTGTTGACATCCAACCTAGAGAAACTCTCAAACAAGCAAAGAGGAAATAAGTAAATATACAAGGATGTTTACTGCAACACTTTAAATAAAAAGAAAAGTATGGAAACAACTGTCTATCAGTAGTGGATTTTTAAAAAAACCTGTAAAAGGAATACTAAAATAGCAGCTATAAAAAATGAACTCTGCATGCGTGCATGTGTGCGTGTGTGTGTGTGTGTGTGTGTGTGTGTGTGTGTACAAATACAAGCTAAAAAGCAAAATGTTGAGTGAAAACAAGTTGGGAGAACTTTAAGGCACATGAAAATTACACATGCCAACTCTTGAACACTGATTATTTCTGGGAAGGGAGGGTAAGAAAACAAATAGGACCAGGATGGCTTTCTGTCTATCTGCAGTGATTTATTAACAGTAAAAGAGTGATTGCTAACACAAAATGGCAAAATGTTGACATCTGTTAAATCCATGTAGGAAGCGCATGCGCATTTATAAGATTATTTTTCACACTTTAGATAGACAAAACATTTCATAATGAAAGCAAGAGAAAAAGAAAGATCACGGGGCCCCATGCTCATGGTATTATTTGAACTGAAGTAGTATTTGACCCCAAGGTCCCTGGAAACCACACCCAGAATGCAGCAAAGGCCTTCTCTCAGGCCAGAGCTCTACAACACTCTGCATGGAAAGAGTTGACTCACAAGTAGGGCTCCTGGTGAAAGGTAGACGGCAGATGTTGAAGTACCTCTGAGTCTTGGCAAAGGCAAGGAGGGGAAACAGGAGACAGGGGCAGATTGAATGAATGAATCCCACCTGGAGGATGTCTGCATAAACCAAGCCAGATGGAACGTGTGCATGTATGTGCTCTCTCCCCGCACCCCTCGAGATGACACCCATGAAACAGGTACGGACCTGGGGGACGGGGGCAGCAGACAAGAGGTGTCCACAAATTTGACTGTATTTGAGTCAGCAAACTGGATAGAGCTGACCCTTAGAATGTTTGGTGGGGATGGGGACTGATCATGCTGAGGAGCCCTGGAGAGTCTTAGAAGTAAAGGAGACCATGTTTTTGGTAGAATTGGAAAGAGGAGGAGTCATTGAAAGTCTTAAATGAGTAATCAGATCTCCACATCTCCCTCAACCTCCCCCAGCCAACTAACATCTCTGCTGAACTTTCAAGGAGACTGGTGGGAGGAAGGAGGTGTGTTCAGGGGTGTGATGAGTGCGGCAGTTAGTACCCCTGGGAAGTTGATAGAGCTTCTGCGTTCCAACATACCAGGCCCAGTGCGGGGGCAGTTTGGGGTGCCACACTAAAAATTGGAGCAGTTAGGGAAATTTTAACATTTTGATTAAGCAGATCCCCCAGCATCCCCTTCTTCCCTCACTCCCAGAACACTGGTACTCAGGATCAGAATCCAGACAGGGATGTGGACATGTTTTCGCTCTAGGCTGCTAATTTGCCCACGAAATTTTTGACATTAAAAAAAAAAAAGTTTAATGTTTATTTATTTTTGAAAGAGAGAGACACAGAGCATGAGCGGGGGAGTGGGCAGAGAGAGAGGGAGACACAGAATCCAAAGCAGGCTCCAGGCTCGGAGCTGTCAGCACAGAGCCCAACACAGGGCTCGAACCCACAGTCTGTGAGATCATGACCTGCGCTGCAGTCAGATGCTTAACCGACCGAGTCACCCAGGTGCCCTGAGATCTTTGACATTTCGAGATTTTGACATTAGATATTTTTGACATTGGATCATCTCCCAGCAGAGCAGCTGGGTTTGATTTTGACACATGATGGAGGCTGCAACAAGGAGAAGCATGAACTCAGAGTGAGAAGGAAGCTGGGACCCACAGTTCTTGGCTTGCAGAGCCATGGCGGGGAAGGGCCCATATAGAACAGTGAAAAGAAGTCAGGCCCCACACTACCACATGTAACGCAGGTGTCTTTACCCTGAAAATAGAGATGCTGTATAGGAAAAATGTACCAAGTCAGACAAGGTGGAAGGAAATTTTTTTTAATGTTCACCTATTTATTTTGAGAGAGAGAGAGAGCAAGCAGGGGAGGGGCAAAGAGAGAGGAAGAGGGAGAATCCCAATCAGGCGCTGTGCTCCCAGCACAGACTCAGTCTCACAAACTGTGAGATCACGACCTGAGCCTAAATGAAGAGTTAGACACTTAACCTGAGTCACCCAGGTGCAGTTGCTTTTTAACTTTACCTATTTATTTTGTGGAAGGGAATTTCTAAAGAAAGTCAGTTCTGTTACTTTCAAAGTAGAAATGGTTCTGTAAGTTAAAGTAGGCTATCAAAGTATGGGCTGGCCAGGGCTCTGGGGGACCCACTTTAATGAATTAGATAAAGTTGATTCATATCTCATATACTAAATGATTGTCAATTGCCGCTTCTAAGGTAATTGAGAATGCTTGAGAGTAATTTAAGTGACACTTTGCACTATTAATTAGCTCTACCTAACTTTTTTATTTCATTGATAGAGCAGAGGCCTGGCTTGAATTACTTCAGCAATCTAAGCAAAATGAAGTTTTCTGGGTAAGGAAATGTTTCTGGATATAGTATTGCCTGACAGGAAACTGATTCGGATTTAGGAAGCTTTTGACCTTTGATGGTATTCGTTTAGCATTTACTATGGCAGCCCAGCTTTATGCATACCTTGTTTAACCACTAATTAAACATTTCGCTCAGAAATCTCCCTCTTAGGGGTGCCTGGTGTCCAACGTCGGTGCAGGCCGTGATCTCATGGGTGGAGAGTTGGAGCCCCACATCGGGACTGTCAGCACAGGGCCTACTTCAGATCCTCTGTCCCCCTCTCTCTGCCACCCCTCGGGCATGCCTGCATATTCCCTCTCTTTCTCAAAAATAAATAAAGATTTAAAATGTTAAAAAAAAAAAAAGGAAATCTCCCTCTTAATAAATCAGAATACACATGTTGAGACACACATATTTTAGAGCTGATTTGATTGATTAATTTGAAAACCAGAGCCCTGGGCAGTTAGTTGCTCCTAGAAACATTTGTTTTTGATTTAACATCTTTGTCAAGACAAAAAGATAAACAGGAATAATGCGGCTTCCTAGAGAAAGACGGTGTTCCGTTCATTCTCTCTGAGGAAGCTTGCTAGATCTTTTTTCCTCATGTCAGAAATACACGGAGTGTCTTCTCTCAAAGAAACACCGTACGTGTGCTTCCAGAATGGCTCTTGTCTTCCTGGGGCTGAGAATCTAAGCAGGAGACCCAGAACAACACAGGCCACGGTGGAGTGTGTGGTTACGGTGTAGCTCAGATGAATCCCCACTGTCTGCATTTGATTCCACTGTTTCATTTTTCCTTTTTTTTTTTTAAATCTTTCCCCTTTCCGAATTCCCAGCTGCTTGAGGGGAGAGACTCTGACTTCATCTGTGTTGGCATCAAGCGAAGCCCGTTGTGCTGCTTGTTTGTGTGCCTGGACTGCCCGCCCCTGAGAGTGTGACAGCTCCCGGCCCAGGCAGACAGAGAAGGGCTACTGTTATTTACCTCGACGAGGCTGCTTTTCTGTGATGCGGGCAGCCCCTGGCCCAGCTGCACAGGGTGAGAGAGGAGCTCCAGTTTGTCGTGGGAAAGCTTGCGTAGGGGCGTCAGTGCCACACTCACCTCTCGGAGCCTGGCTCCTCGCTGGGAACAGAACAGGTGGGTTCTGAAAGCCCTTCTAGTCCTTTAGGGAGGTGAGTAGTTTGAACTATAATTAAAAAGCCCCGGTTGTAATAAGCTTGCCATTCTTTGTTTTATTTTATTTTTAATGTCCATTCATTTTTGAGAGAGTGAGAGAGAGCACAGGTGGGGAAGGGGCAGGGAGAGAGGGGGATGGAAGATCTGAAGCAGGCTCTGTGCTGACAGCAGTGAGACCGATGCAGGGCTCGAACTCACGAACCAGAGATCATGACCTGAGCCGAAGTCGGACACTTAACCGACAGCCAGCCAGGAGCCTTGGCTTGGGAATTCTTTTAAAGAATGACAGGTACATTTATCCTCAGTGAAATTTAGAAACCTCTCGAGGGATCAAATCTGCATCTAACTTGTTAGCCCAGGTCAACTAAAGAAACACTGAGTGGGCACTAACCGTGTGTGAAGCGCGGTGTTAGCTGGGGACACAGAAAGAACCAGTCTCTATCGGGGCCATCTGGCGTAGGGAGGCACAGAGGCAAGGAAGAAACCATCAGTTCTAACTAAACCTTCTCATTTTCATTGCTCTTGAAATTTCAGAACAAAGTTTCCTTATTTTAATTCTCTTGCAATAAACTTATATATTAATATGTGCATAATTATTATTAATCTAAACACACTTGAATTGCACACTTCAGAATTAAATTATAAAGCACAGTCTTATTAATGCAAAAAGAAAATGGACGGGTCTGCTGACGGGTTTAGTTACCTTTTATAAACGCTGAATTGGCTTCTTGAATTAAAATAATCATATGTATCTCTTGAAAAGATATTTACACTGACAGGTTATAAATGCTAACTAAATTCTTTTCAGACCAAGCATCTAGGCCCTTATACTGGAGGCATTTAATTTAGAAGAGGTGAAGTTTAAGATTAATTAATCATTTTAAGTTATTTTTTTTACATTATTTATAATGTTTTGATAAGTATTCCAAAGAAGAGCCAAAACCTTCTTTTTGCAAGGGGCATCTCTTTGTGCCCTCAAGTCTGTTATTCAAAAGCTGTGCCTTCGGCAAATTAGGGTATCATGTCTTCCTAGTAGTACTTACCGCTGCTTTGTGCACAGTTGGATTTGGATTTCCAAGGTTCCCAATGTATTCCTCTAATTTGGATTAGAGACAACGTTTAAGGCCATGAAGACCTTTTGCTGTAGGGACCACAGGCTCTTTCTTTTAGGCATTTCCTTTAATTTGAGCTTTCTTACTTGAAATTCTATTTGTCTTAATTTTATGTCATCCAGTCAGCATCCTTTGGTCTAAGGTGCTTGAGAGGCGGGTTATTCCTACTAGCATTGACAGCATGTATACAGTAGGTGGTAAAGCAGACAGGAGAGAGCAGAGGCTCTCCAGCACAGTCACTTAGCGTCTCTGTTAGGTTCCTCAACAATAACATGGAAATGATAATACCCATTCCATGGGGGTGTTGGAGAGATTACACAAGATTATACGTGTAAAGTGTCTGGCAGGGTGCTTATGGCTCAGGGATCAAGTAAAAGATGGTTAATAATTAAATCCTAGAGGTCTTTGATTTTGTAATTTTGACCTAACATTCCTGCCAAATATCTATATTCACATACTGTTACTACACTTAATAGATTGCCTCAATAATCCGAAATCACACAAAAATGAACTGTGCAAAACGTATATTGATAACCCTGTATTAATAACATTTAGTGCTTAAATAATTCTGTTTTCATGGCAATTTTTAACTCCTCTGAAAATGTAGGCACCCCTTGTACATGCCCACAGAGTAGGGCAAGAGGGCACCTGCTTGCAGCATTCCTGGAGTCTAGTTCCTGCGTGTGCGCTGCAGAATGGATCTTATACTTTAAAGGGACTAATAAAAACACCAAAATGCTTTGCAGATGAAGTGATGCGATTTCAAGAGAACAGCCACTATTTGTCTTGGTTTTCAGACCTCCTGTTTGAAAGGGCTGTGCCTGGATTTGATGCCCAGACTTGAAAGTTCCCTGAACCAGGAGAACCATGTGCGAAACACATCAAGGGACTGACTCAGGCTTCCCAAAAACCCAACTTCATTGTTTATCTTGGAGTCAGAGAGAGCTGCTGTTCAGAAAAATTTCCAAGGTTTCTGTGATTTGTTATGAATTGAAGGTCGTTCCCTGGACCAGATTTGTAGGAGGCACCGGAGTCCGTGGGCAGGTCAGCGTGGAAGCAGATGTGCGCTGGCAATTCTGCACCAGAGGAAAGAAAATCTGGAACCAAAAGTCACTTGGCTTCTTGCCTCCTTGGGTTTCACTTTGCGTCTCTCCAGACTGTCTTCTCCCAGACTTCCACTGGAGGGCGCCGAGCTCCCAGCTCTGCACATGCTCCAGGTAGGGGTCTTTTCAGATCCTGGTCCCAGGAGACAGGGCCTGCTGCCGAGACTCCGGAGGATTCAGGGTCCAGTCTGGGGTTCGGGGTTCCCTCAGGAGGTGACTCTTCCACTCCCTGGAGAGGGTGGGGAACTGTGAGAGCCCTACGCTTCAGGACTGGGATTTCAGAAACCCCAATGAAGGCTTTTGATTTCTGATCTTCTCTCTTTGTTTCACAAGGGCACTGGTGGGGGTGAATTATGTTGGGTCCCAGGGCTCTGGGGACTCTATTTCCTGAACCCCGATTGCCAGATCGCTTCAAACACATATGTGCTTACGGGAGCACTAGACTGGAATATTTGAAACCAGAACTCCAGAAAATCCAGAACAGATGTTTTCCCTGAAAGAGGCAGGCTCTCTAGCACCGGCCTGCACTCCTGCACCGGCATTGTGTGGGGGAGGGGACCGCTCCTGACCTAAAATTCTAACGAACAGGTCAGTGGTTCATGGTGCTGTAAGTAGGCTCCTTCCCAGCATGCTCTGTGAGCAAGAGGGTATGATGAATGTCCACCACTCCTACCCTGCCGGCCCCATTCTTCGTTTCTCCCGGCGCTGTGTTTGAGGACCTAATTTTGAGAGACTTTCCCTTGTTTAAATTACTTCTGCCACTTTGAAGCATCTGCTGAGAATAACCGGGAGCCGCATTTCCACTGCACTTTATGCCTCACGATATAACTTTCGCCACGTACTGCGACTTTTGATACTTGCACAACCCTAAGGCAGGACTCCTCTCCTTCCCGCCTCAGGGATAAGAGCAACAAGGTCCAGAAGGAGTCAGGGCTGGCCCCGGGAGCTGAACTCACGTCATGTGATTCAAAGGGGATTGCTCATTTTTTTTTTTTTTTTCAAGTCTTGGCAGTACTAAGAATTTATGTGGGTTTGACTCCAGGGAAAACCTTCAGACTCCCTGAGCTTCACATGGGTGTGCGTTATCAGGAAATGATGACATTCACTCCAGACACTCTTCAGAAAATGGCAGCCTGTATTTTTCCTGGACTGATTGAACTTGTCCAGGATGAACTGGACAAGCCCTGGAGGTGGCTTGTAGCCATTCTGTTCCGTAGAACAAAGCACCCAGAAATCGACGAATCGGTCCCTTTTACCACAAGAACATTTGTGGCTAATTGTATAAAAACAGGCTATTTCCAGTCTAATTAATAACTACCGCAGAGTCGTTTTAGGAGGTGCTCATCTCAGCAACGGATTAAAAGATTCTCTGCAGCTTAAGACCTCATTGTTCTGGAGCACGGCGGCCGTCCCGCGTGAAGCATGCAGTTCTCCCCGCGGCCACAGGGTGGCGGGGTGACCTTAAGCTTCTTCCTCGCCTTTGGACAGGAAGCACAGCTCTCCGTCAAAATGAGCAAAATGGAGCAACTCAGGAGCGTGTTCAGGGTGACATGGACTTCACGTTTATAACCTCTTAAAAAGGGAGCGGCAAGCGCTCTGTTTCCAGTATGTCAGTGATGGGAGGTAATGAGGAGAGGGGATGCTGGATTCTGAGGCAGGAGAAGAGGCTGGCAGTATGGAGGGGCCTGTCCCCTGCAGCCCATGGTCCTGTTACCCGGCCGATGCTGGGGGGGCTGTGTCCTGCGGAAGCCCACCTTTGGACCTTACGAAACTATTGCTGTTCCCCTCTCTGTCTCGGAACCTTCTTTCCTGGGGCTCTGCTTTTATAGATTGTCCCCAGGCTGTACTCATTATTTCTTAAAGGGGTGCTTTAAGTGTTGTATAAACTGGGGAGGGGGTTGATGCACCATCCAATGGGGCAACAATCCATTTCTGAACCTCAAATTGAGACATGTGCTTCTGACATGAGTGGCCTATGGGCGGGGGTGCGGGGGAGGTAAATGGTCAAGAAATATTTAAGTGTAAACTCTGGGTTGTACAGGCACCTCCCGCTCACACACAGTGGAGGTATAGATGCATCTAGACTTGAAGGAGCATTTACCGCATGCCTACTGTGTGCATGATGATGCAGGTGTGAGCCACCATGGGGCTGCTGAGGGCCCTACTAGGTGCCCACAGTAGGCGGCTTGTGCAGGAGCCTGACAGACCCCAATGATGCCCACCCTGAGACTGTGAGCTTTCACCTCCTGCACTTCTGCCAAGCTCTGGATGCCGCCATGTAGGGATAGCAAGTTCAGTGTCCTTAGCTCTAGCCTTCTTAGCAGGGTTAGCAGAAGGGATGTCGATTTCAACGTGGGAACAGTTTCCAAGCACATCTTGAGGGATGGAGGATCCCGTAACATTTTTCTGTAGATGTGATTAATATTCCTTTCCTCAAATTTGAGGCCATAAATGGGTGTTTGTGCGCTGGCCAGTGCGTATGTAGCAGACACTGCATGTGTAACACACATGCCGCGGAATGAGGATGCATTGCTGTTCAAGTTTCAAGATGGAGGCTGCATGTAATGGCTTCTTTCCTCCTTCCAGATCCACTTTCACATGAATATTTATGCCATTTACTTATTAATCTTTTATAGGTATTCACAGAACACCTACTGTGTGCCAGGTAAATTAAAATGAGTCAGAGTCGTGCTTATTTTTAGAAAAAGACAGACCCCAGGGAATCCATCCTTTATTTGGTAGAGAAAAAGGGCTGAGTGGTGTGGCTGAGAATGTGGGCTTGGGGCTGCTGCCTGGGCCCCAGGAATCCTGGCCCAGGCTCTCCCTGTCTGTGTGCTGTTCATTCAGTTTTCTCATCCACATATGTGGGTGATAGTAGTATCCACCTCACTCCATTGCTGTCAGGAGCAAATGAATGAATAGGAAGGGCTTTGTACCATGCACTGGAAAGAACTCAATACATACAGAGCCCTTACTATTCTTCTTCCTTTCTCCTTATGAAGTAAAGCTTCCCATGATCCTCATTAGGCTGAGATCTCTCCTGTGCTCATGGACCAGCTAACATGGAGACTAAAGATGGACTGGACCTGGCTGTTTCTGTTCCGGGAGCTGGGAGGCAGCTGAGGAGATGTGTCATCACGGCCAGCAGGGAAGAAGTAGGTGGTGACAGAAGAACTCAGTGATGAGGCCATCACTCTGGCCAATGGGGCGTGGGGGAAGATGAGAGACACCTGCTGTGGGCCCTGACCCTGATCGAGTTGTCTGCCTGGGAGCCACTGTTCTCCCGAGCCATCACTTCCCAGTCTTTACAGAAACTGCAATCCCTTAAGGAGACTATGACCCTCAGAAACAAAAAGGACCCCCCTTCTTCAGTCCAGAGGATTCTAGAGCATCAGGGGGTCACCTTTAGAGACAGTCTGAGGTCTGGTTTCTGAGGGATCCCCCAGGTCATGGAGCCCACTTTTAGGGCTCAGTGATCACATTACAGCTCCATCCGTGCTGGGGACCGTGAGGCAAGGCACCTGTGACAAGGTAGTGTCTGCACATTTTAGCGCCGTCTTCCTAGAGTTGTGGCTTCACCCTAGTTGGTCCAACTTCATTCCTGAAGGTGTGTGGTGAGGAGCCATGTGCATTGTTCCCCAAGCCTTGAGTTCCCTGGGTCAAGAATGACCCCAAGATCTCAGGAAAGGGGGGACCAGCTTCTGTCATGGAGGCTCCAAAAGGCTGTGAGCTGAGGTCCACTAGGGGGCTTCAGGCTGCCCTAAAGCCAGGCCTGCAGCGGCTCCCCTTCCTTCACCCCAACCCTCAGGTTCCTCAGCCTCTAGGACTGGCCGCCGTCCAGCCGACTGGGCAACACGGGCATCATGGCGGTAACACCATGACCTCCCACACCTCCCAGCCCCAAACCACAGTGTTTTCTCTGCAGTGCTCAAAGTTGGCATAAAGAACAGTATGTGGGCCTTATGGGGGGGCTGCAGGGCTAGAAATTCCCCTCACCCCTCAGATTATTCAGGCAGTTTTGCCCTAGTGTCAGCTTTGGGTCTGTGGTTCCCCCTCATTCATCTCCATTTGAGCTTGTGGCTAGGACACTTACAGTGTCTCCTCCCCCTGCGCGCCTCCCCCACACCCCCGCCCCCCAGCCCCCGTGCTGCTTGTTATCCTGCAGGTACTACTGACACGGACGGTGCGGTAGATCTGAGAGGATTTGGGGTTTGTGGCATGACTAAGATATGTCACCATTGACAAGGTGCTCAAAAGCTGGTGTGGGGAGACAGCCTGGCTTTAGATCTGGCCTCATTCTTGCATCTGTAAGTTGGGTTTAGGTAGGTCCCTCAGCTGAGCAACACCAACATCCTGGATGTTCCTCGGATGCCAGGCCATCATGTGTCCCCATTGACAAGCATATCCTGAGCACTTCCTAGGGTCCCAGTACTGGCCAGGGTGCTGCGGGGAGCTTTTAGTGAACAGAGCTGTTTTCCCCACGGAGCTTCTGATCTCATGGAGAAGCAGAGGAAATCTAAAATACATAAATTGTTATATGTATCGAGTGGTGATAAATACTTGTTATCTTTGCTTCTGTCCTAGGGCATGCGGGGTGCCGCTGCTTCTGGGAAGATCTGGATTGTCTTCTGGGGATGAGATCTCATTTGCTAAGTTTGATGTTTTCGTGCAGCCCGTCTGCACCAGAGTTCCTCATGGAAACCACAGAACACAGACCATGATCATAGCAACAGTTTTCTCAGCTCTGCCCAAGATCGTTCAGAACTAGGACCACGCTGGATGCAGACGAGAGAAGCAAATTCACTACATACAATGGATGTCTTAGGGCACTGGGATTTTTTTTTTTTTTTTGTCCTTTGCTTCTTTGCGACAAGTTCTTCCATTTTTCATCCTCTGAACATTGGTTTCTCTCACCTCCTGCCTCTTCTGAAACTTTTGTTTTTTAATCCCCCTTCTTGGATTATTTCTTCTATCCTTTATCCTCCTGAACACAGAAGAAGAAACAGAAATACAGAGCAGAGGTACTTTCATTAGTGATGGGTGATGATTCTTCTTGATGTGAAAATCTACACAAGAGGGGTGGGATCTAAGATAAAAACTGTGGTCATAGGTAGCCAAACAGAACTTTTTTGGGGTTAGCCATTAAGAAAAAAATAAAATCTGGCCAATACCTGCCCTCATGCCCGTCCCTCCACAGCAGCTGACTTTGCTAATAGCATAGGGTTCTCCTGAATTAGGGGCGAACCAGGGCAAATGGGCAGCTGGACAGAAGGAGGTGGTGGGGTTTGCAGACTGAGTGCAAGAATAAGAGGCTCTGATCATGAGCAGTAGCCCCCGAGGCCACTGTTATACCTTTTTCTCCTGTCTCCTCCCTGGACCCCGGACTCCTTTTTGCAAGGGCATGAACCCCATTCGATGTGGGCAGAGGCTGTGGTCTCTATTCACTGTAGTCTGGGGTCTCTCTAACCTTGGGAGGAGCACTTGGAGGACAAAGAGAGAAGTCGGACTTCCTCCCCGAGGTGCCTGGCCCAGCTGTGACTTTGGTGCTGAAAGACGGCCTTACAGGTTGAAGACAATGATTTGTTATTGTTACTGTTTAATATTCATCAAATGCTTGTAATGTGTTGGACGACATTGAAAAAGATTCGTGGTGGGTAAAATTAAACTGAGCTCAGAACTGGCCTGGTGCCTCTGGGTCTGGCAGGCCAAGTTCTGGTTTCTTCTGCTTGTCCTCAACCAACCAGGAATGGGAAGCCCCCACCAACATAGCCTTGCTGATAATTCTCCTTTAAAAAGGCATTAATTCCTATAATTTTTCCTGCCTTGGGTTACAGAGGGAGTGGTGATATGGTTAAATTCAAGAATGAAAGATCCACAGAGGGAAGGTGACCCAGAAAGGTGGCAAAGCAAATCAGTGTGAGTGACATCTTTGAGCCAAATCTATGATATCAGCAAAGCTGGGCTTCAGTTCCTCCTTCCCCTTTCCCCTGGTTTGGATGCTCCCCAGACATGTCGACTCCTCTTTCTCCCTCCTACCTCAAGACCACCTGCCAGGAAATAATTATATATGCTTATTTTATCTAAAGAATTTTTTTTTAACAGAGAGAGAGAGAGAGAGAGAGAGAGAGAGAGAGACAATAGGCCCAAAATGGAGTCACTTATGCTAAGACCCCTGTCACCAAACTGAGACTTAATACTGAACTTAATTACAGTATTAAGTTTCTGACTTGAATTCCTAGTTCCCTTAGGAATGGAATCTTAAACTGGTCAATCTGGAATTACCTAGTCTGCACCAGTGAGGTAATCTTCCTAAAACACCCTACAGCTCCCTGAAGGAAAGTGACCTTGCCACAACCAATCTACTCTTTGCTGGTAAAACTTCCTTGTCTCACTCTCTTCTGCCTATACAAATTGGGTTAGAATGACACTAGGGTACCCACCAATGTCATGAAAGTGTCCGTGATACAAGATAAACCGTAAAACTCCACACAATCCCCAAACCAATGGCACATCTCTCTGAGGTATTATTTGGCTGCAAGGTACCCAAGGCCTAGCGAAAGAAATGTGATCCTTAAGTTCGAAAGAGTGGAGTATGCTATTTTATACTTGCTTATTTTATGTCCAAGAACTGTGGTCCTAGAAACTATCTACAGAAAAGCTAAACCTTGCTAAAAACAACTTAAAATACAATGACCATTATGGGGAGTGTTCCAGTTTGACAAGATCACTCATTTAAGACTTGCGCTTGAAAGCAAGGATTCCTGAGTTAAACCGACAGAACAGGATACCTATTTTAATTGGTATTCATAAGCTTCCAAAAAGCTTCAAGATTTCAAAATAGCTTTTTTTTTTGAAAGATTCATTGCAAAAGCTAATGAAAAATTAAAGACACAAGATGTACTTAAAACAAAAGACTGTGAGGCTGACTTGACTCCTAATGCTCCTCTCTCTCCTCCTTTACCTGTGTCCTCATTCCATGTATCTTCTGTCTAAACTGTCTTTCCATTCGGAAGAGATTACACAACCATAAACAAAAATCTAGCAAGTTAGTGACCTTATAGATGCCCCTGATATTTACCTGTGAAGAAGTACTCCCAGGGCACGTGGGTCTCTGAGGGATTTTCTCGTAAACCTCTCTGTAATTCCCTTAAACAGCCAAGGGAAACTCAAATTAAAATTAAGGGAAAATGTTCTGGCCTATAACAGATCCCACAGATGGGATTCTGGAAAAACTGGCAAAAGCCAGGGAAGGGTAAGTGTTCTTACCATAATCTCTGCCTGTAGTGCCTACTCAAGACAGGAAAATAAAATTTCATGTGATTTCTTCCCTTCCGAACCCAGATTGATTGGCTATTGATCCTTTCCTCTCAGTGACAGCCATTACCTTCTTGTTTGTCTTGTTTTGTGTCCTGGTAATTTGGCTTTGTAATGGTCAGATCGGGAGCCCCAAAATATGGCCAGACAGAAATGTGGTTTGCACCCCATTTGTGGCCATCTATGTGTGGACAGAAATAGGGGTTGAACTCCATTTGTGGCTAGCGTCCCACCAAAGTGCTGCTAGCCCTCAGGGGAACTGTCACTTTTGCTTACCTCTGCTTATCTTTGGGAGTGGCTCTGGATCTTAGGAGAGTAGTACCTTTTATACCCTCTTTGGGCTTGTCTCTTACATCTGAGGCAGCAGGTTATTTAATATTTCCATGAATACTTACTGTTTATCTTGGCTGAAACCTAAGGTGTTTGAACAGATTTTTTAAAAGTACCTCTGTGGTCAAAGGTTGGCCAAATTGGAAGCCGATTTTCAGAGCCTGATAGAATTTTTTTCAGGCCTTCTCTCCTAAGCTGAATGTACCTGGGGCTGGAGAGGTTGAGAGCACTTTCTGGCAACTTTTTAAAGTGATTTACTAAGAGATTCCAAAGCACAGCTCTAAATCCAGAACATAGAAATAATGTGGTTTGATAGGCAGATCAGCTCCTTGATATAATTTTGGCTGTACCCCAACTCTTACAAATCTTTGCAAAACCAGAAATGCCGCTCTAGAAACAATTTTAAATCCATTTATCTTTTTTTTTTTTTTTTTGCCAATCCCAGAAACTCTCCTATTTATTTCAAAAAGTTTGTAAGTATTGTAAAAATTCTGACCTTAGGAAACAAAATCCCTTCTTTAAACAACTTGCATTCTTCCCCATGCCTTTGAGATATAAGTGTTCTACCTGGTCTTCTCCAGGAAATCTTATCTATGTCATCGTTTGAAATGGGAATTTCAGGGAGGAAATTCTCATTGGAAGGAAAACAAAGAGGGGAAAGGTGATTTGTAATTTTGGTGAATGGAAAATCGTAACTGTCTTCTCCACAATTATTAGTGAAGAAGCTGTAGCCACTGAACACAGAACCTTAAGTTATTCTTTCTGCCCAAAACACAATTGAGATCTAACTTCTTTTATAAGTAGTGCTCTTTGTATTATTTTACCTGATTCATTGCCAGGACTTCAGAACAAAATCTGCATCTCTGTTTGTGACTGTTTGTAGCTTTATGTGTGTCTCCATATATATATGTTATAAATTTGTGATATTTTTCTACCTCCAGATGATATTGCTAAATTAATTTATAAAAGAGGTTTATTTCATTGATTCAAAGATATCTAGAGGTTCCAAGGGGCTCAGATGTTTAAGCGTCTGACTCTTGAATGCTCAGGTCATGTCCCCAGGATTATGGAAGCCATGCTGAATGTGGAGCTTGCTTAAGATTCTCTTTACCCCTCCACCTCCCCATGTGCTCTTTCTCTCTCTAAAATAAATTTTTTAAAAAAGATATCTAATTAATAGGTAGGAGGGGCCAAGGTGCTTAGCCATTTATTACTCTAGAGCATTATATGTACCACACTTAGGATGCTTTCCCATGGCCAGTACGTTCAGACCTAGCTGAGTATTAGAGTTCTTTTTTGGGGTGGGGGGTCTGCTTTTAAACCATACCAATGACTGGGGCCCTCTGCTGAGATTCACATGTAATTGGTTTGGTGGGGGAGAAGGAGCAGCACTGGGTGTATTTAGAACACTCCCTATGTGACTTGAGAACGCAGAGCTGAGAACCCCTGCTAGTGAGGAAGGCCAGAGACAAGGGCAGCAGACACAGGGGAAGAGGTGAGGGATACTGTCGGGAAGATTTTCCCCAAGGACTGGAAGGGTGACAGCTGTGACTGTGCTTACTTGAAGAAACTTGATCTTGAGTTTTGGGACGTAGTACAAAACACTTAACTATTCTCTCAGGGAAGAAAGGGTATGGAGTGGCTGAGCCAGCGGAAATTCTGGAGCTCAGGAACCCATTTACTAAGGCAGTATCATGAGGGTAGCCCTCAGAGGTATCTAGTTCAGAGAGAGACCAGAGATTTGGGACTATTCCAGCAACTCTCAGGACCTGATCTGCATTTTTCTTCTCCCCAGGCAGTGGCTGGTTTGACTGGAGGAGCCTATTGCCAAGAAGACCGAGATGCCACCGAGGAGGACCGTGGCGGGGGGGCAAGAAAATGGCCCAGGCAGAACCAGGGAAAGAGAACATGAACCTTTGGAATTGTGCCACCAGCCTGAGAGTCCTCCCATAGCATGAAGAATATTGGGTACAGGCCTCAGGAGTGAGAGTTAGTCTCTCTGTGGCTTCTCCCCCAGGGCTTGCTGCCCAAGCCTCCACTAGATGGATCCCATCAGGACACGGGTGGCTGCTCCCCAGTCTGTCCTCGTCAGCACACTCTAAGGGCACCTGGCAGTTGGGAGTGTATCTTGTTCATCCGCGTACCCACCTCCAGTACCTAACACAAAGCCAGACATGATAGCTGTCGAAAAGGATGACCAACTACCCCAGTTTGCATGTGACTGAAGGAATGTCCACATGTGGGACTTTTAGTGCCAACATGAAGAGAGCCTTGGTGAACTGGGAGGTGTTGATCACCTTAGTGCCCACTGACACCTCGAAGCAAGACCCCAAACTCGTGAGTTCTAATGCTTCGGAGCTGCCTTGGCTAGTGTTAGCATAGCCATTCTCGAGGGCAGCTGTCTGCCCAAAGGATCTCTCTGACATGGCCTGAAGACTCCACCAGTCTCACCAATTATTTCCCATTTCTTCTGACACATGGAAAATAAGTGATACCAATTATATGGGTGATGGAGGAGGGGGGTGGGGAAACAACATCTTAAATCAGAGACCAAACGACTTCAGATATGGGTGAGAAATTTACCTCTGCTTCTAACTGAGAAGAGATGAATGTTTGGAAAACAACGTCTGGCTACAAATGGTGCCTGAGCATGAAAATGTATTATGCACATTACATAATAATTATCAAAATAACACTTACTCTCTTTGAACACTTGTTTTGTGCCAGATGCTATAGTAAGACATTTTTTAAAACATGTATTTGATAAATATAGGAAAACATAAAAAATCAAAATGGCCTATAATCCCAATTCTGAGATGGTAGCTGTGGTTGGAGAAAGTTAGACAGGAGATCGCTCTTGCTTCTTCTGGGCTGTTCGGTGTGAACACAGTTTGGAGTGTGTCCTTCTTGAGACTTTCTCCAGGTGATGCAGATGCGTCTATGTCCATGTCTGTGCAGACATGTCTTTACAAGTGGAATCAGTTGGTATGTTTGGTCTGAAACTTCTGCAACTGTTTTTGTATTGTTTTTTAGCATATGTAGACAACTTTCCTTCCAGGTCATTGGCTACTGATCTTTGTTCTTTTAACTTCTGCACAGCATTCAGTGTATGAATACAGCCTAGTTTTTCTACCTCTCCTTTATTGGTAATTTACTTATTTCAAGTATTATTATCAGTTTTCTGTTACAGTTTCAGTGTCACAATTAAACATGTTTTATATATTTTTACATATGCGTACAAATCTTTCTGTTGAATATAGTCCTATAAGTGGGGCTGCCTTGACCAGAATTCATCTACATTGTGATCTTCATAAATATTGTACAGTGAACATCCAGAAAAATCCCGATTTATTTATCCAGTTTCTTTTTCCGGCTCCACTTCTCTACAACCATGCCATTGCTGGACGTTTTCATTTTCATAAAACCATTTGCCTGTATACCTATGAGTGCAACATGATATTTTGTTGCAAATGCATTATGCTGATCATCTTTTTGAAAAGAATCTGAGCAGTTTTTCATTTGTGTATTGGCCATTTACACTTCCTCTTCTGTTTATGTCCTCTACCTAGTTCTTCTATACAGTGCTTGTGGTTTTTCTATAAATGTATTACAGATATTTTTGTATAAGATACACAAACAATTTGAGCATTGTTTCTTACCTATTTTACTCTAGGTTTTGTTTTTCAAAGGTTTTCATTTCAATTTGGTAAAATCTGTTCATTCACTGTAGTTTTCTATCTCTTCCTTAGATTTTATGTGATGATGGCATTCTTGCTAAATTCTTTGTCCATATTCTTGCATTTATTTATTTTTTTAATGTTTTATTTATTTCTCAGAGAGAGAGAAAGAGAGAGAGAGCAGGAGAGGGTCAGAGAAAGAGGGAGACACAGAATCTGAAGCAGGCTCCAGGCTCTGACGCATGGCTTGAACCCATGAACTGTGAGATCATGACCTGAGTCGAAGTCGGATGCTTAACCAACTGAGCCACCAGGGTGCCCCCATATTCTTGCATTTAAATGGGTGGCTCAGTGAGTTAAGCTGTCTGACTTCAGCTCAGGTCATCATCTCATGGTTGTGGTTTCAAGCTCTGCATTGGGCTCTGTGCTGACACTTCAAAGCCTGGAGCCTGCTTTGGATTCTGTATCTCCTCTCTCTAGTCCCTTTTCTGTGCTTGTGCTCTCTCTCTCCCTCAAAACATAAATAAACATTAAAGACAATTAAAATAAAAAATAAATAGTGCAAAGGGCCAGAAAACACTTGTGGGACCTCAGGGAATTGAGTGAGAAAGTGGAAAAAAATATAACATAGAAGGAACAAAGATTTCTTAGATGTTGCCAGGTAGGAACCAGGTCAAACAATTTTGTTATGGGGGAAAGTCAGCATATGAAAGGCCTTCCCATCCTTTTCTTACCTTCTCTGTTCATTTTTGGGTTTGAAAACAGTTTAGAAAACATGCCTTTATTATTGTATTGTGAGCACCCTGCCCGCCGTCCTGTGGGCTTCCTGGCTGTGCCACCAGGGCCCCGCCCTGGTGAGATGAAGTTGTCCAAAAAAAAAAAAAAATTGAAAAATGGAACGGACTATGAGGGTGTCAGAAAGTGAGTCTCTAGTCACTGAAGGCATTTAAATCTCTTGATGGGGTGTTTATAGAGGAAATGCGGTCCTAGTCCTAGTGACTGGTAGGCCCCCTTCTCCCCCTGAGATTCTCTGATCCCAGGAGCCAGCAGTGTAATATATTGATGGGAAGGAATATCCTATAATGTGCTTACCAGTAGTAGAGCTGGAAATCTTGAAGGGGAATGGAGGGATACTAAGTTTTCACCGGAGTGCAAATCCCAACAGGGAGGGGGGTGCTGGTGGAGAAGGCAACAGGAGTCCTATTTTAGGAGTGTGTGGATAGTACTTTTTAAAGACCTAACACAAAGCTGGCATGGAGGCAAGATCCAGAAGTGAAGGAAGACTTCAACCATCTGGCCATCAGCCTGAGTCTCAGGCAGCTAAAAACAGATAACTCTTGTCTTGCTTTGCTGACAATTTCATCTCCAAAGGGAGAGAAAGCAAAGAGGAATACTGGTTAATTGGGACCCAAAGGAATCTAGCTGAGGTGGGGTAGGAGAAGACACTGCCCTGAGAAGACTGTGGTCCCAGGTGTGGTCCCAGGTGTCTCTTTCTAGAAGAGGAGAGAAGCTGAGGGTGGAATAGGTAACATCATCCCCATCTGACCCTGAAGGTATCAGAGAGTGGAGGGGCGACCCTTACGCACCACGGCCTTAAAAGATGACACTGGCTACGAGGACAGGAGGATCCCAATCCTATTCTGTCTATGAGATCATAAGTGACCCAAAAGAAAGAGGTGGAAAAGGCTTGTAAAGAAACCAGTATAGCCACACCAAAGAGGAGAAAAATGTGCCTTCTCCAAAGAAACAGAGCCAATGGGACACACACAAACACACAATTTTTTTTTTTTTTTTTTAAGGAATTGGCTACCTTGAAAGTCCAGAATCCATAATACAAGCTGGCAGATTGGGAGTTCAGGTAAGAGTTGATTTCTCAGGCTTCAGTCCAAATTCTTCAGGGCTGCAGTTTTGTTTTTCTTCTTCTTCTTCTTCTTCTTTTTTTTTATATATATTTTTATTTATTTCTAGGAGAGAAAGAGAGAGACTGCGTGAGCAGGGAAGGGTCAGAGAGAGAGGGAGATACAGACTCTGCAATAGGCTCCAGGCTCTGAGCTGGCAGTCAGCACAGAGCCCGATGCGGGGCTCGAACCCACGAACCGCGAGATCATGACCTAAGCGAAAGTCAGAAGCTTAACCGACTAAGCCACCCAGGCGCCCCAAGGGCTGCAGTTTCGAAACTCAGGCTGGGTTTCTATGTTGCAGTCCTAAGAATTCATTCTACTTTGGGACCTCAGTCTTTACCCTTAAGGCCTTCAACTGATTAGATGAGGCCCACATACATTATGAAAGTGTATCGGCTTTACTCACAGTCTATTGATTTAAATGTTAATCTCATCTAAAAAAAACACCTTCCTGGTGACCTCAAAGCTGGTACTGGACCAAACAACTGGGCCCTATAGCTTAGCCAAGTTGACACATAAGTAACCATGACCGGGAGCATTTGCCATAGGCAAATGAGAGCGTAGTCATGCTGCAGGATGAATCCCAGGAAGGCTAAGGTGGGAAATGGCTGTAGAACCATCTAAAGACTGTGGTGAGGACACTGAAAATTAGTGTGCAGCAGGCAGATGAGGCACTGTACCAGAGTACAGATCGCTCCTCTTCTCTCTCCACCAAGGAGAAATATCTCCAACCTGGGGCCAATAAAACTTAAGTGTATAAGAGAGATCTGAGACTGGAGACAAGAAGAGGTCCAGGCATCTTCAAATGGCCAAGCCCAGAGGCTGAGACCAGTTCAGCTGAGGGTGCTGCAACTTTCTAGAGGTGTAGGACTCATGTCAGGATTTGAGAGAGATCACAGAGAGCCAGAGGGAACCAGAGGGTTGCAGGCTTGTACTCAGCTTATCATACAGGGAGCATACTGGATATAAACTGCCAGCCAATTTCTAAAATAAATGACAAGCAGTCTGAGCATTTAGAAATGAAGAGTTTGCAAAGTGAGAGCCGACCTGGGATAGCAGGTCTGAGATCTACCGTGCCTCTGTGCATATACGCCCTCCTGAGCACAGGCTTGCTTTCGTTCATTCCCTATAGTAGCTCTTCTGGGAGCTGAGCAGAGTCACAGGTTAAGGGGTTTGCCCACGATCCCACCGCTGGATAGATGAGACTCAGAGCGTTAGTGAATCTTGTGCTTTTGCTCTTTCTCTACAGCAACGCAGCAAACTATGGCCATGGGCTGAATGTGGCCTTCCGGCTGTTTTTATACATTCCATGAGCTAAGAATGGATTTTTTAAACATTTGAGGGAAAAAAACAAAAACAAAAACAAGAAAGGGATTATATTTTTGACATGAGAAAATGATATGAAATTCAAATTTCAGTGCCCAAAGATAAAGTTTGTTGGGACACAGCCATGCCCTTTGTTTATGCTCCAAGACTGCTTTTGCATGAGAATGGCATAGTCAGGTAGTGGTGACAGAGATTGTCAGACATGCAGGGCCTCAAATATTTACTCCCTGTCCGTTTTGAATAAGTTTGCGGACCCTGCTCCCCAGCCTCTCAGTCAGTTCCTGTGCTAACAGTTAACTGTCCTACCAGAGATCGTCAATAGGAATAGGTCAGAACCTAGGAGCTGAAAGGATGTGAAACATGTTTCACGTTGGCCTAGGCTGGGTGAGATGGCACCATGGGGCACGGGAAGAGGAGTGGAGACAATAAAACAGCTTGGTGACAGATTCTGGGATTTATCCTAGTCTTTTAGACAATGGGCCTGGCTTTCAGTAGAGCCTTTGCAAAGTCTCTTGTGATAGCTGTGGATCTGAGACAGAAAGTTTGCATCTGATGACAACAATTAGATCCACGTGTCACGGGCTGGGTCAACTGTTCCAACAGAAGATGATTAATGAATTGCTGCCAACCTAAGGCCTCTAGTCACATGTGGTGGAACCACATCTCCGAGCCCATCCTATCTCACAATTACATCAAATGTTTGGATAAAGACACAGGGAGCACGCTTACCCAGTCCAAAGTGAGTCTGATGCGTTAGTAGTTTAAGTCATAAGACTAGGAGTTTTACATGAACGAGGAGAGTATAAACCAAGAATATGGTATCATGACAAAGCAAATGGAGTTTTGAGGCCAAGAAGAGAATGGAGCACACAGTCAAGAGAAACCTCAGGACATGCAATGCATTGAGCAGATGTGCCCGGAGCATCATGTCCTGTCCGGGGCACCACCTCATGGGAAAGACCTTTGCAAGCCAGATGACCAGTGAGGACCTGGCCAGGGTGGTGACGGGTCTGGAGACAGTGTTGCAGAAGGAATAGGGGAAGGGCGCCAGGAGTATTTGACTCAGGGAAGAGAACTCAAGTAGCGTACTGCCTTAGTCGACTTCTCCGGAATCTGTCCCGAGACAAGGAGTGAGGTATGAGTTTTATCTGGGAGGTACAGAAAACAGTGGGAGCGGAGTGGGGAAGTGAGACAGGGAAGGAAAGGCAGCCAGGAAAAGGGTGTGATATCCAGCCAGCTCCTACGGTGGGTAACTGGGCGTCATTCAGGCTTTGGACAAACTCCAGGAAATGGTGTGGAGCACACGTCTCAGTGAACCCACCCAAGGCATGAGGGATGACCGTCGGTGGGCTGTGCTCAGGAGGCTACCCAAGGCTTCAGGGAGAGCACTCAGACTCGGAGAGCCACCCTGGTAGTGGGAGGCTCTGTGGGCCTGGGATTTACACATGCGCTATGGGCTTCAGAGCTGTCTTCAGATGCTTGAGGAGCTGTGGTGGGTGAGCGTTACAGGCAGCCGATCTGTGATGGAGGGCAAGAAGCCCTTTTTAACAGTTCCAACTCCTTGAGTTGGTGACATCACAAGGCACTGCAACGCCAGCATCAGGACCGAGGGGCGCCATGCTGGAAACGCTTTGGAGGCATTCTGGCTTTGAAAGCGACGTTGACAATAATGACAGGCCAGTCTCTTTCCAGGTACAAGATGCTCTAATTCTGTGAATGAAATTCTAATGGACTGTGGAGCACTGGGGAGTGGGTAAGAGAGCTTGGTGGTGGTGGCAAAGGGCTGGCGGTTGGTGAAATCACATCGTGCACACTGCTCCCTGCGAGGTCGGGGCCAGCCCCAGAAGAAGCAACGGGAGGAACCGCCAAGCTCTGCTCCAGTCCAGGGCTTTGATCCTCCTGATCCCCATAGTCTTTGTGGGTGAGGATAATTGAAGGGCACTTGAAATAAAGCCTCAGTTCAAAAACAGCCCCTTGGGAAAAAGCTTTAATGCAAGAGCCAGTGAGGGTCCTGCATGCCCACCAGCCCAGTGGCCCCTCAGCTTCATTTCCGAGGCCTCGGGGCCCCAGGGTGCCATACCTCTCCATGCCTTCCCTCCAACACCCTCTGAGCTGGAGTCAGCCATTCACGACAGAGGCAGCTCATTAGTTTGCTGCAGTTGACTTGAAATTTGAAATCAATCGGGTATCAGATATGCAGTCCTCAGTTTGATACCATTTTTCAAAGGTGCAATAACGTTCAGAAATGACACTGCATTTCCTAATTATGAAATTCTGTCGTTGCTGCTCAGTCTAGGATGACTTGGCTGCAGGGTTTTCTTTTTCTTTCTCTCCTTCTTTCTTTCTTTCTTTTTTTTTTTTTTTTAAGGTTTAGCATACACCGCGATTATTTTAAAATTACTTTGGAAGAATATATTTCATCAGCAAACTATGAGCATGCTTATTACTGAAGTTTGGAAGCAATTTGAGAGGATAAATTTGCACAGACTCTGGAAGCCTTGGAAACATGCCCTCCCTCATCCCCACCACTTCTTTCTTACCACAACTAAGGAAACGTTTGACTGTCAGGGCTTCCAGATTCTTCTGCCCACCTCACTCATGGCACACCAGTCAAGTGAAGGGGCTGCTGGGAAACCTCTGCCCTACATCAGAACCATGGAGAAGGTGTGAGGACCCCAGGGCTCCCTCGCATTTCCTGAGCTCCATGACCAGAAGAGCTGTTATAGATCCTGGAGGTCCTGTAGAGCTGAGGCTCTCTTTGCTCCGGAACATGGATGCCTCTGTGGGTGGTGGGACTATTGAGTGAGTTGCCACCATTTAAATTTTTTTAATGCTAATTCAATTTTGAGAGGGAGAGAGAGAGAGCAAGCGGCAGGGGTGGGGGGCAGATAGAGAGGGAGACCCAGGATCTGAAACAGGCTCCAGGCTCTGAGCTGTCCGCACAGAGCCCATGGCGGGGCTCCAACCCACGAACCAGGAGATTATGACCTAAGCCGAAGTCGGCCGCTTAACCCACTGAGCCACGCAGGCGCCCCTTGAGTTCCCAACATTTAAAGAGTGATGTGAGGCAAGTCACTGGCACACAAAGGCATCTTGAATTTCAAAAACATTATGTTGAGCGGAAAAAAAGCCAAACAACAATAGACATGTGGTTGATGAGTGCTCCAGTATCGTGGTTCCCGGACACTTGAAGCTCATCTCTGATGACAGATGTCAGAGCGGTGGTGCCTCTGGAGGGAGTAACTGGAAAGAGGCAGGAGGGACATTCTGGGGGGGATGGGAACATTCTCTATCCAAATTAGCTTGTCGCCACACAAGTATATAAGTTTGTCAACATGGAACTGTACACTTAAAACAACATATTGTGGTGACTCAGTACCACTTAGATGAATATAGACAGAGGCTTACAGCCTCCACAACAGACACTCTCCCATTCCTCGGCTCTCTCAGGAAGGCACTGTTTCAGTGCTTTCTGTTGAGAAATAGAGTGGCTGCCCAGTCTTGCTTAGGGGTCTTCCCTGTTATCCTACCGGGAGCCCAATACCTAAATGGAGTTGCTGCCCCACTCTCTGGGGAAGCAGCTTGGCTTTCAGAGTGATATATATTTAACCTAGAGCCCATACTGCCCCTATCTCGGCAAGGCAGCAACCAGCAGCACTAGCACAAGGTCAAATGTGAGAGAGCAGATACGGGTAACAAGCACATGCCTCCCGGGGCTGGGATGAAGGGAACCCCTCATTCGTATGAAAGGATCCCTTCTCAAGGAACTTTTTCTTTTCTTTCCTTTTTTTCTTTTCTTTCCTTTTTTTCCTTTCCTTTCCTTTCCTTTCCTTTCTTTTCTTTTCTTCCTTCTTTCCTTCCTTCCTTCCTCTCTTCCTTTCCTTTCTTTTTCTTTTTTTGTAACAAAGACCTCTTCACATTGGCGAATTATGAATATGCAGGACCGATGGTGTGAGACCACTCTGTGTCTCTGAACTGAGGCCAGTTTAATTCCTAGGACTCCAGTCACTGGTACTTCTGCATTTTCAGCAGCACCTGAAATAGATTTCACTTCATATGAAATGCAAAACACTGCAGAGTAGAAAGCTCACCCTGGTCTCTGATCCAGGCGAGTGTTCTCAAGCCTGGTGTTCATATTTTTTCTCCCTTTCTTCAAAATACTGCCTTACTAAGCCCACAGATGGGGATCATAGGATAAGTAGATGCATAATATATTACCCAAAATATTCCACCAGGCATCTTCTCTTACAGGTCAGGAGGACTTGCAAATGGAGTCTTCTGGGTCACCGCATTTCCATCTGAGAGAAATTCTCTCTCATAATTAAGATTATGTCAGCATTTCCATTACAGAACCCAGTGGTAAAATCCACTCTGAAGTGGAGCTTGGTTTTAAAGCTCTGGGTCTTGAAGAAAACTCCCCCTCTCTGACATGGGTTGTGCAGTACTATTCCCCAGGAAACTAGAGAAAGAAAAATGCATTGTGAGTCAGGGGCAGGAGCCTTGCACTGTCGGTCAAGGGATTGGGAAGAAAGGGTCTGCCTGGGCCCCCATGGTCTCCTGGGCAGTGCCAAGTGCAAGCCAGTGTTCCCCAAACTGTCCCCAGCAGACCCCTCACATCAGAATCGCCTGGGCAGCGCCATTCCAAACGGGTTCTAACTCTCCTACGGCACAGTCTACCTGCCCCACATGCCTCATTTAATCAGAAATCCCGGTCAGGGCCTGGGAATCAGTGTTACGTTAACTCAGTTTCCCGGATGACTTATGTTCTCAGGGAAAAGGAAGCCTCCTCACCGAGGCTTTGCTGCTTTGTTGCTGGTGACCTTGGCCAAATATCTTCACTTCATTATGCCTTGTATCCTCATTTATAAAAGAACAGCTAACATTTATGAGTGCTTACCATGTGTCAAGTATATTCTAAAACAATTCCATGGTTTAGTTCATCTAATCCTCCCAGCAGCCCTACGAGGTTGGTGCTGTAATTATCTCCATCTTTAGGATAAGGAGACACTGAGAAGTTGAGTGAGTTCCCCAAATCACACAGCTAGTCCAATGGCAGCGCTGAGCTTTCCACCCAGGGCACTGGGCTCTGTCACCCTGCGCTGCCTTTTGGAGGACACTTAGAACTCACCGTCCTGGGCTGCGAAAGGCAATGAAGAAGAGAAGGTCAGATTGTTCTGTGGCCTGTGATTATGTTCCACAGCAGATTCTCTAGACCCTATAGGTGCATGTTCTTTCCAGTTCCTTGTGTAGGACCGTCCCGGCTCTTTCCAGTGCCATGTCATCTTCCTTCTCTCTTCTCGGTGCCCCTGGAATCTGACTTTTGGACAGCTAATCTCACCAGCTCATTTACACTCAAGTGTTCATAAATGATGATAGCCGAATGCATTTGATTTTCTCAGATAACACACTTTCATCTTAGCTGAAGTTTTAACTCAGAATTCCCTAATCCACTGACACTAGGGAGCCCCCTCACTATCTTTCTCCTTACCAGCCCCATGTTCTGTGAGGTGTTTCTGAAAGAAGCAAACTTCATTAATTAGAAATTGGTTCCACATGTACATCTTTATATTTCATAAAACGGAAGAGAATTTGTGGGCTTATTTCAGTGGCTTATTTGAAATCTTGAAAACTTCAGAAGGGACCTTCCTCATTGCCATCTTAATGGGTCACCAAGTGTCTGGAGACCTCTTGGAGGAAGCTATTGTCTCTCCCCAAGGGCAATGCAACGTGGCAGCATGGAGTTTGTTGGGTGGGGGCCGTACAGATATGGATTTGTGACAGGCCGTGTCTCTGGGTTGGGCTGTGACACTCAGGACGTTGCTCCTGGGAGCCAATGAAAGGATGGACACAGTCTCATTAAGGGGGCAGCAGCTGGAGTGTGCCACCCACGGGGGTGGGATGGGGGTGCTGCTGTCACCTGGCAGGCTGGGGCGGGGACAATGTGATGAAGTTGTTGTGAAGGATATGTTTGCCTGACAGTCATTCAGTCATTACAGTACCTCACCTCTCTGTGAAACTCCCCTATTTTTTTCCAGTTTATTTATTTTGAGAGAGAGTGCACATGCGCGCGCGCATGCACACACACACACACACACACACACACAGATGCACAAGCGGGGGAGGGGCAGAGAGAGAGGGAGACAGAGAATTCCAAGCAGTCTTCATGCTGTCAGCGCAGAGCCCAGCCTGGGACTTGATCTCATGAACTGTGAGATCATGACCTGAGCTGAAATTAAGAGTCAGACGCTCAACTGATTGAGCCACCCAGGTGTCTCAAGATAGAATCCTCTTAATGCACCTATTTCTTCAATGCCCATCATATCCTGTGCCATGTTACTTTCACTTCTCATACTTAATTGAAATCGTCCCACGTAAGGCCATCCATAATCCCTTTACTGTCAAATCAGTGACTAGCTATTGGTCCTTAGCTTACTGAAACCTCAGCCAAATCTGCCTGCACTGGATGCTTCCTCCTAATTAAATGCTCCCTTCCCTAGATTTTGTCCAATTCACTGTTTGTTTTGCAGGTTTGAATCCCTCCGAACTCTTGCTAAATGCTGGTTTCCTGAGAGTTCTGTCCTTGGGCTGCTCCTGCTCCCTCTCTCCTCTCCCAGGTGGCCTCACTCACTCTTAGGGTTTCAATCCCTTTATACTCCTGATCCCCAAGTATGTGTCTGTTTCTAGCTCAAACCCCACCTCCAAACTTTGGCCTCATGTGCCCTGCCTACTTAGCATCTTCCCTTGGATGACATCCAGGCCCCTCGTGCTGGCTGCATCCCAACAGAAGTAACCACCAGCCACTCCTAACGTGCTCTGCTTCCTGGTTCCTTTATTTCTGTCCATGGCACTGCCATTTGGAAAAGTGGGAGTTGCCCTTAACTTCACTTTTCCTCTCACCCACCCACGTTCGGTAAACCAACAAATCCTATTAATTTTACTTCCAAAATATTTTTCAATATGTCACTTTTATTCTTTACCAACAAACACCTCCCATGCAGAGTTACTCCAACAGCCTCCTAACAGATTCCTTGCCTCTGGTCTTGTCCCTTCAAGCCCATCCTCCACTCCACACAGCTGTCATTCCTTCCCTATTTAATGCTTATCCTGTATAAAGCATGGTGATCTGTGTTAGAGACACAGCAGTGAAAAAGACAAAGGCCCTATTCTCATACATCAGTGGGATCCCCATATATAATAAATCTTACACAGGCCTTCTCTGGCTTACAAACTTCAAACATGTTTCAATCCTTCTCCCAGTTATCCTATGCATATTTGGGGTCATGAATTCCTTTTAGAATCTGATAAAAGTTGAATTCATGCATAAAATTTTGCTTACTAGCTTTTTAAATTTGCTTACTTATAAATTTTAAACTTCAGGGGAGAGAGCACTGGACCCTAAAGGCCAGATATCACAAATCCTTGACCTGGGGTGTGTGGGTGGCTCAGTCCGACTTTTGGCTTAGGCCATGATCTCATGGTCCATGGGTTCCAGCCCCATGTCAGGTTCTATGCTGACCGCTCAGAGCCTGGCACCTGCTTCTGATTCTGTGTCTCCCTCTCTCTCTGCCCCTCCCCTGCTCATTCTCTCTCTCTCTCTCATATAAATATTTAAAAAATAAAAAAAAAAAGAACCCTTGAGTTGTACTATCAAGTTTAAACCCACTTGAACAATATACATGGCCCTCCATGGTGTGACCTGTAAGCCCCTCTCCTGGCCCTGCCACCTGTCTGGCATCATGTCCACCTGTCTCACTCTGTTCCATGTCACAGCGACATGGAACTTCCTGAAGTTCTTCACATGTGTCAGCCATTCCTCGGGTGACCATTTATTAAAAAAACCTACTTTTTAAGGCTTTTTAAGTCACCAGAAGTACAGAGGTAAAAAAAGAATATGACGTGGGCTTCACATTCCTTGAGGCTTTACCTTCTTCTGCCTCTCTGGTCTTTCCCATTAACTGCCCATGGCCCACTTTAAAATTCAACTCAGGCATCTTTCCTTCTGGAAGACTCTCCTAAATGTGCCCTCCCTCTTCCAACTGGCTTCATATTGCAGTCCTTCTCTGAGTACTTATATTTCCTAGCAAATGTCTGTTTCTCCCTCCCTGAGTGCATTGTATGATAATTTTGTGTGGATGTTTTTGCACTAAATCAAGAGTTTTAAAAGACAGAAACAGGGGCACCTGAGTGGCTCAGTCGGGTAAGTGTCCGACTTTGGCCCAGGTCATGATCTCACAGTCCGTGGGTGTGAGCCCCACATCGGGCTCTGTGCTCACAGCTCAGAGCCTGGAGCCTGTTTCGGATTCTCTGTCTCCCTTTCTCTGCCCCTCCCCTGCTTGCTCTCTGTCTCTGTCTCTCAAAATAAAAACATAAAAAATAAATAAATAAAGGACAGAAACCGTTTTGCTCTTGATTACTTTATTTCAGTGCCTGCTTCAGTTCAGGACACAATGAACATTTGTTGAATGAATGGAAGACTAGAAGGATGAATAAGGCTAGGAAGGTTGCACCAAGACGCAGCAGAGGAGATCCGCGAATGCTGGCGGAAATGTTTTTGCTCTTTACCGAGTTCTCTTACGAAGAGTTGCTGTGAGTGGTGGATAGCGAATGAAAGGGTTAAAGTGAGTCTTGGTAACAGCAAATTTGGCAGTGACTCTCCAGGGTCGATGGACAGGCCCCTGCCAAAGACAGGATCACAGCCTAAGAGCGAGAGGCAATGTGGTGAAGAGGCGGAGCCCTAGCGGAAAGGCCGGGCTGAGGGCTCGGGCCGCTCTGCCACGTTTTATCCGCGTGCTAATTACCAGCAACTTCCCTCTCCTGGTCCTCTCTTCCTCCTGTTAATTTAGGGGTTTTAATTGGATGTGTTCTGGGATGCTGTTTTATGTTTCTGGATCTTTCCCCCTCCATAGTGCTTGTGTATTGCAGCCCAAACCCACAGCTTCTTCTGGAATCAGAGAGTCACTGGGCGCCTGCTAGAAATGGCCCCCAGAGGCCACCGTAGCCCCCTCGGGTCTCGCTTAATTTGGATGCGTGGGTAGATAACTCAAAGTTGGAAGGCATCTGAGGGTATTTCAGGGTTGATAGGGATCTCAAATGTCACCAGGGCTTTGCCTGCCAGATAATTAGGCCCCAAGCGACGGCTGGCTACATCTCCAGTCTTTAGTCCCGTGGCAGCTCCTTCGTTTTCTCTCCTTGGTTGGAGAGATGGCTGCTGGCCGTGATCTTCCCGCCAGATCAGAGCCTTATCAGAGCGACACTGCTCTCTCCTGAAGGAACCCTGCGCAGGTATGGAAGGGGGGCGGTGTGTGGCTGCCGCCGCCCCCAGTAGGCTGTCTCACCCGCTGAGGCTTTAAACAGACCCGACACCCCTGAAGGAGGAGGGGCCCCGAGCAGACCCGCTGCTCGCGTGGCGAGAGACCCCACGCTGGGTGCCCAGGCCTGGCCCCCGCGGGAAGTTGTCCCAGGGCCTCCCGGCGAGCTGGCAGGCGCCTCTTTCCCTCTTTCCTTGAGCAATGAGGGCGTCGAGGCCCAGAGAGGTTGAGGAGCCTGCCCAAGTCCCTGAGCCCATATTTCCTCTGGGGCTCCTCGACTCCACACGCTGTGGTCTTTCCAACCACGCAGGCGCAGAGAAGCAGCCCCCCTCCCCCCTCCCGGGCGCCGCAGCTTGCCCGCACTGGGGCTTTATTTATGATTATGGAAAAATCAAGGCGTCTTGGAATCCAAAATGCGGGTTTGAGCCGTGCCACGGTCGTTTACCATGTGAAGTTGGCAAGGGACTTTACACCTCTGAGCTCCATTTGCCTTATCTGTAAAAAGGGGGTGACGCCGCTTAACTGTGCGGCCTTGTTGTGAGGAATAGCTGGGAAAATACAAATGCTAATCCCTGTCACGCTCGTCCTTGGTGGGGATTTTTTGGAGAGTGCGGTGAGGTGGGTGAGGTGGAGGAGCCGAGCGCGCATGCATCTCCCGTCGTTAGGGGCACTCGTGCTTCCCACCTGGGGGTTGTTCTGCCCGCCCAGGCCCATGGCTCATCGATCCTTCGAGGAAGGCCTTGGTTGCCCAGGGTGGCAGAGACTGAAGGGAACACAGGCCTCCCTGGAAGGGTGGGACCACTAAGGGAGGAGGAGGAGGAGAGGGACATCTACAGGACAGGGTATTGCCCCGCCTTTGTGGGGCTGCCCTAATGTTATCAGAAAGTGGGGGTGAGGCTGGGGCTGGGGTAGAGGTGAGGATAGTGGAAGCCACACCCTGGGAGACTGCGGCCCATGACTGAAGCCCAGGCCCAGCACTTGCTGGCTGGGTGACTTTGTGCAACTTACTCAGCCTCTCTGCACCCCAGTCCCTGCGTCTGTGATTCAGTGTAGCCCGCGAGTTGTTTGACACGTCTAAAAAAAAGGAGAGGAGGCTGGAGGGGGAATCACAATTTTGAGGATGCACAGTATCTGACAATCTGGGTTGCTGGGTTAACATGGAATAATTTTTTTCTGATTTGTGAACTTATGGGTATAGGAAAGTCTTACAAGTGGACAGAATTAAACTGTCTTTTAGTATAACTTAATGAATAATCTTTGTTTCAAAGACTCACAGAACTTTGGAATTCTGGTTAAAAATCTGGGCTTCTTGATCACTGTTGATAAGGAATCCTGTTGATAAGGAATCCTTTTTCCTCCCTTTTCCTAATGTCAATTGCGAGAGGACCTTGGGAGAAATCATGAAGCAGCCAAGAAAAATAAAACCTTCCACATCTTGTAACTACTTTGAACACATCCACTGACTTTTTTCTTTTTTGCCTGTTGACCCTTATTCCTGCACAAGGACAAACACTCTTCCTCCCTAAATGCCTTTTTCTTTCCATTTTCAGTATTAATTCTATGATACACTTTTCTAGAAACCAAAATAAGGATTTGCTTGATGACAAATAATGTCACAGTACGTGGTCCTGGACTAACACAGCACACTAGTTCAGGCTCGATGTTTCCCTCGTATTTATTGTGCTATGAGTATAGCTTTCAATTGGATCCTGGCCTTAAATCAGGGATCCCGTCACAGAACCTAATGTGAAGGAGAGCCAGATGCTCCAGGAGCCTCCTTTATTTATCTTCCCTGGCTTGTCAGGCAGTCAGAAAACGGAGACTTGACATTAAAAGGTATGTGCTGAATAACTCTGTCTGGTTGCTAATGATAGTGTGATGTGGCAAAACTCCAGCTCTTGCCCAGGCGGCTGTGAGCAGATCTGCATTCTAGAGGAGTCAGACCCAAAGTCCTTTGTCTAATAAGACATTTAGCATTTCAAACTTACAGCCAGAGCATCCTCAGGGCATTTTGAAATTTTATTTGAGTCTTATGGGAAATGCAGACGGGTCAAGGAATTAGAAGAGTTGTTTGAAGAGTTTCGAGGTTGACTCAGTTTTTTAAAATCCACTGCCATGCCCGGATATGGAGCTGGATGGGTCCCCCGATGAGCTGTATCTGGGTCAGGTGGGTGTTATTCCCACAGGCACATCGACCGAGTGCCAACTGTGTGTTGGGCACTGGGCTGCATGCTGCAGATGGATACAGAGGGCAAGACCCTTGGTCCCTGCCCTAAGCAACCTGTACTCGTGAGAGATGGGCAAACAAATGGCTGTGATACCTCGGAAAAACTTCTGCAAGGCCCCCTGTGAGGGTAACTGGACGCCTGTTGCCCTCTGGCTTTGGGGTATTGATTCTGAGGATTGAAGGAGTCTCCTCCCCGACCTCGGCCTCTTAGGATGCAGAGGTGCCTCCCAGGTGCCAAGAGGATGACTTTCAGGGGACCTCTTTATTCACTTCGAGACAGTAATTAAGCAAAGAGCAAGGAAAGGCAGTTCCGTGAAAGAAAAGTGGTAGCAGGTGAGATCCTGGATAAAGTCTTAATGTTCAGAGATGGATCGCTCCCTCTGTCCCCCATCCCTGCCCCTACAACCAATAGGGAGGCAGTGTGGTTAAACGGAAAACCTCTGTCCCCCCTCCTGGCCGCCACTTGCCAGGCACGGAACCAGTAATCTGCTGGTAAACCGGGTCTCAGAGCAGGGAAGAAAAAGCCCTGATTTGTAATGTTTGCCCATTTCCATGGTGTAAATACTCCCATGATAGCTGATTTCAAGCTAGCAATAGCTTAATGCCTGGCCTGAAAACTTGCTGAAAATTTCATAGGCTCTGCTGAGCCACCGAACCAGGCTTCAGCACACCACTGCATGGAGCCTCCTTTCTCCAGGGGTAATGGTGTCTGCCCTGCTTTCTACATGGCTGTGGTGACAATGCAAGTGAGGGAGGCTGTGCCATGGTCTGTCATGGTGTGTGGCACACAGAAGGGTCTCAGTAAATGGTGGTTCCCTTAACTTCTTTTTTCTCCACTGTAAGAATGGCAAAGTGATCGATGGAAAGCTGCTCTTTCATTCATTTGATATTTATTGAACACCTACTAAGTGTTAGCTAACCTGCTAAGCCCTAAAGATTAAACACAGACAAAGAGTCTTGCCTGCAGGCATCCTACAGACCAGTGTGGGAGACAGCCATGGGTCAGACAGAGCCTTAGGCAGAACTCCTGGACTCGTGCTGTGAACTAGCCGGGTAGGGCTCGTCATGGGAGCAGAGACGAGGGGCAAAGAGAAATGGGTGCTCACGGAAGGTGTTTTTTGGGGAAGGGACGTCTACCGAGTTGTGTAGCATGAGGTAGATAAAAAAGGGCAGAAAGTCACTTTGAACCAGTAGATAAGAGACTTTCTTTTCATTAGTGCTCCCCTAAGGAGCCTTTCCAGACATTTTTTCCCTAATTAGTCCTCCCTTCTCTCATGAGATTTTAAAATATGCTGTGTATCTGTTTACATACTGCATGAATATTTGTGTGTTATATATTAGAAGAGTAAGATTTTTTTTTTTTCTGTTCCCCTGGAACTAAAGGGCGGTAGTGCCCCCTGTTGAAAATGCATGCTCCAGGTAAAAAGCCCCAAAGCAGAGGCTGGTTAGAATCCATGACTCTTCTTACTAACCAATGAGCATACAATAAGCAGTTAATAAGTATTTGCATAGTGAATGAATACATAAATAAATGTCGCTGCCAATAGAAAGAACTAGTGCAAGTAGTGAGGCAGAAGAATGAAGCAGCCTAGGCTAATGAGGCAACATAGGGTTTTGCTCCTGTTTACAAATAAGGAAACTGAGGCTCGGGGAGTAGTCAGAGGTAGGGCCGGAGAGGTAAGTTGGATCCATTCGATAGGTCCTCACATGCCAGGCTGAGATGTCAGATTCCATTTGATGAGATTCTTGAGCCCTCAGCTCACGCTGAGGAGAGATTACCCATGGCTCTTAGGGCTTCTTCATTGCACCCCTTAGCAATGAGCCAAGACTGGCTAACTTATTACGCTCCAAAGTTTTAATGAAAGAGCTACAATTACCAAGCTCTCTGCCTTTGGCACTTGAGAATCCATCTCAATTTCCCCTTTCTTTCTGAAGCGACAGTGATTAAGGATTCATTCTGCACATAAAACAAGTGATCAATGGCTCCTGGCAGTTGCCATTGTCTCTCCCCCCCCACCCCCATCAGTAGACAATGTATCTTGGGGAGCTGCCTGGGCCTGAGAAAAATGAGTTTGCCAGACACAGTTCTATTTTGATTTAGATCACAAATAGCTCAGCTCAGTTTTTACATTGATAACAAGGAGATGGGTTCCATTTCCTGAGTTCTGCAATCTCAGAATGAGTCCATCTCACAAGAGAGATCGATCTTTTTGTTAGTTGTATTGCACTGTACCCAGATTTTTGTGGTCTAGCAGACACATGAGGAAGCTCAGGCTGACTGACCTGGCCCCTTTCCTGGACCCTCAGAGATCAGTGGGGTTATCAAGCCTGGGACCCTGGTTCTTACATCCCCCAGATCAGTCCTCATCAGGGACCAGTGGTGTGCATCTGCCCTAGAGAGAGGGTAAAGACAAGGGAGAAGGCAGGATGAGAGGAGGGACTGTCAGCCAATGGCTGCAACGCCCAGGTGGGTTGGGACATGGGTGAGGGGCAGCAAATAGAGGAAGAATAGTGGGTGCAAAGGGAGGCCAACCTCCCCTCTTTTTTTGTGAACAGGATAAGGCTGCCAGTTTGCCTGAGGAGACTCCGGGGGGAAAGGTGGGGTACTTGAGGAAAGGAGGTTCAACCCCCCCTCCCCACTCCATGTCCTAACCCAGAGTGTTCTCCTTCCCCCTAATCCTTTTCTCCTAAAGGGGAATCAATACTGGATTTGCACCTGAGGAGCCAGGTTAGGAGTAAGAGCCCCCACAGGAACAAAGGGTGAGAAGGAACAGTAGAAGCCATTGCTGAGGCCTCTGGGGAAGCTTCACTGAGGAGGAGGAGACATTCGGGCCGACCTTGAGGGGAGAAGTAGGGGTTTTCCAGCCAGGCAGATCAGGGGAGGGGCATTCGAGTCATAGAATACAATCTGGGTGAGGACAAGGGTCCTCTGGAGTTGGCTGGGCAGAGGTTTCGAGGAAGGATGGTGGGTGGTGGGGACAAAGGGTGGGCCCAGGGAGGTGGCGCTGGGCGTTATTCTGAGGCAAGAAATGAATTCACATAAATAGTATCTGCTTATAATTTCAACAAATAAAAGTAGCTATTGGTAATAAATTTCAGAAGGAAAGAAGGCAAAATGTTAGCATTGTTTATCTCTGGACGTCACAAATGACTTTTTTTTGGTCCTTTGTTATACTTTCTTGTACATTCCCTCTGTCAATTAACATGTGCTACTTTACTTTTGAATTTTCTGACCTATGTATTTATTTATTAAATTTTGTTTTAATGTTTATTCTTGGAGAGAGAGACAGATAGACAGAGCATGAGTGGGAGAGGGGCAGAGAGAAGGGAGACAGAATTAGAAGCAGTCTCCATGCTCTGAGCTGTCAGCACCGAGCCCTATGTGGGGCTCAGATCCACAAACTGTGAGATCATGACCTGAGCCGAAGTTGGACACTTAACTGAGTCACCCAGGTGCCCTTTGATCTATTTATTTTTAAATAGCTTTGTTGAGCTAATATTCACATACCATATAATTCACCCATTTAAAGTGTACAAATCAATATTTGTAATAGATTCACAGAGTTATGCAATCATCACCACAGTTACTTTTAGAATATTTTTATTATCCCCAAAAGAAACCCTGTGCCCAATAGCAGTCGTTCCCCATTTTCTCCGTCCATTCCCACTCCTGCTTTCTATGTGTAAAATTGTCTCTTCTGGAAATTTCATAAAAGTGGAATCATACAACATGTGGCCTTTTGTGACTGGCTTTTTTTTCTTAAAATCAGATTCCTAGGGCTCATCCATAGTATAGCATGAGTTGGTATTTCATTGCTTTTTATGGCTGAATAATATTCCATTATATAGATATAACATATTTTGTTTATCCATCTTAGTTTTAATGGACATTTGCATTGTTTCTGTGATTTTGCTATTATGAATAATGCCTCTGTGAGCATTCATTTGCAAATTTTGTGTGAACACAGGTTTCAGTTGTCTTAGGTATATGGACCTGAGAGTGGAATTGCTGGTTCACATGGAAACTATATATTTAACTTTTTGAGGAACTGCCAGACTATTTTCCAAAGCAGCTCCACCACTTTACATTTCTGCTGGCAATGTATGAGGGCTCCAATTTCTCCCTTTCGTCTTTAGTACTTACTGTTATTATTATTATTTTTATTATTTATTTTAGCCATGCTGTGGGTGTGGAGTAATGTCTCATTGTGGTTTCAACTTGCATTTCCTTAAAGACTCCTAATGTTGAGTACCTTTTGGTGTGCACACTGACTGTTTGTATGTGTTCTTTGGAGAAATGTCTATTGAAAGCCATTGCCCATTTTAAAATCGGGTTGTTTGTCTTTCTGTGTTGAATTATGAGAGTTCTTTATATATTCTGGAGATGACACCTTTATTAGATACATGGTTTGCAAATAATTTCTCAAATTCTGTGAGTCGTCTTTTTACTTTGTTGACAATGTCCTTCGAAGCACAAAGGCTTATTATTTTTATGAAGTCTAATTTATCTATTTTTCTTTAGTTGCTTGTTCTTTAGGTACTAAGAAACTGTGGCCTAATCCAGAGTCACAGCGATTCACCCCTATGTTTTTTCCCAAAGAGTTTTATTTATTTATTTATTTACTTATTTTAATGTTTATTTATTTTGAGAGAGAGAGAGAGAGAGAGAGAGAGAGAGATGGAATGCATTTGTGCCAGAGAGAGCACAAGGTGGGGGTTGGGGGGGGGGATGCAGAGCCTGACACAGGACTCGATCTCACAAACTGTGAGATCAAGACTTGAGCCAAAATCAAGAGTTGGACACTTAATTGACTAAGCCACCCATGTGCCCCTCTTCTAAGAGTTTTATAGTTTGGGCTTTTTCTTTTAGGTCTCTCATCTGTTTTCAGTTAATTTTTATATATGGCATAAGGTTGCAACTTCATTCTAAGTATGTGAGTATCCAGTTGTCCCAGCACCATTTGTTGAAAAGACAGTTCTTTTTTTCCAGTCTGTTGAGTTGTCTTGGTGCCCTTGTCAAAAATCAGTTGCAGTTAAAGGTACGGATTTATTTCTGGACTCTCAGGTATTGACCTGTGTGTATGTCTTTATGCCAGCTTTTATGCCACACAGTTTTGATTACTGTAGCTATGTAGTAAGTTTTGAAGTTGTAGTGTGAGTCCTTTAACTTTGTTCTTTTTAAGGATTATTTTGGCTTTTCTGGGTCCCTTGAATTATTATATGAATTTTAAGATCAACTTGTCAGTTTCATCAAAGAAGCCTACTGGGATGAATTCACCTATGCAGGGTGTAAGGCCAGTGCTTGGCACATAGCTGAAGTGTCCATCCATTTCCTGGGGCAACTGGAACTCACCCAGCTAACAGGAGGGAAAGTACCAGGTCAGAAAGGCTGGAAAGGACCTCAGTGACTAAATGAACATATTTAAATGTCACCATCTGTGACCTTAACCTTTCCCCTACCCCTAGAATCCTTTTCTCCTTATATCTTTGCCAAAATTGTACCCACCCTGATAGCCCGGTTGGAAGTAATCTTCTCTTTTCTGAACACACCTGCCACTTTTTTTTTCTCCAACAACATCTGATTCTATTTGCCAGTTTTCTACAGATTTGGGTATCTTGACTCCCCTGCTAAATTGTAAGCCAGTAGCAGCAGGATTCAGCCATGTCTTCCTTGAAAGATCGTTGTGACCAGGCTGGATAAAGCATGGCTGCATTCGTGTTTAGACACTGTGGATCTGTGTGTGTGTGTTGGGGGATCATTTCCCTGTACTCTTCCCCCCACGCTCCCCAAGCACATGCTCCCTGCCTCAGGAGCAAGGAGACTCTGCTAACAGTGAGATGCTGAAGGACAGAGGTGAGTTGACTCTTGAAGACCACTGAAGGCTGTGGAGGTTTCTTCTGCCTTCTTCTTCTGCTCACTTCATCGTCACACACGTCTGGCACAGCTGGCAGGCCGCCAGAAGCCTCTCCAGCAGGGAGGAGTTGCTTTTAATTTTGCCAATTGGACAGATGGAATATAGTATCATGTCTTGATTTGTACTTCTTTCATTACTGCTAGAGTTGATTTTTTTTTCATGTATTTATTAGCCGTTTGTACTTTTTTCTTGATTACCCTTTCCAGCTGAATTATTTCACCATTTGGAATTGAACCGGCAAGGACTAGACTGGTGACTAATAGGAGATACAGTTCAACAGCTTGTTAGGGGCTGATAAGTCAAAAGTTTGGAGCTGACTCCCTGTGGGCGTGCGAGGGTAGGTGAGGTGCCTGACACCTAGAGATTCACCACTGACTTCAGTCTGTGTCACTATAAGTCATGATGGCACGTTAGGCCTTGTGGTTCCTATTAAATACAGATTTTAGCATTGTAGCCTTCTGCATAGAGCTATGGCTGAGATCTGTTTCTCTTAATTGTTTCATTTAAGCCTCCTTGCTGACTTCAGATGTTGACAGCTCTGTCAAAATGTCTCTTAGGTGTGTACGGGCTTCTGATCACCTCCCTTGGAAAAACAGAGTTGAACATTACATGTCCCTATTGGGGTGAGAAAACTGCTTTTTTGTATCTGTTGCCAGTTGCCAGTTAAATATCTAAATGTCTGATGAAGGCTAGAAGCCGGGCTGGGGCTGGAGACAGAAAGGGAGAGGGGACTCCATGTGTTAATTTGCCACCAGGAGAGTTCCTAATGCCTAGAATGTGGTATTGGAGCAGGATGCTGAGGAAAAAAGTTGCACTCAGCTCTAGTATTGAGTCCAGGGTGAGCTGAGAAGTAAGCACCTTGTCCTTGCTCAGAGCCCAAGAGAAAGGCTTTGTGGTTGGCTTCACAGAGCTGGAGATGTTTGGACAAAGTGGGTGGACAAAGGATGACCATGCTCTAGGAGGAGGGGACAACTGGGGCAAAGGTCTGGTGCCACTAAGGAGCTTGACGTGTGGGAAGTGGCAGCTGATTGAGATGACTGGGGCTCTAGGACTTTGGGCATGGGTGGTGGAGGTGAATGATAAGGATGAAAAGTGGGTGTGGCTTGAAAAGGCCTTGGGGCCATCTTCTGTAGGTGGTGGGGATGTAAAGGGGAACAGCATCAGCGTGCCCAGGAGAGGGAATCTGCAGCCCCTGTCTGTTGATGGGTTGAGGGATTAAGTGACAGGGTGGGGGGCTCCCTCTGGCTTCTTGTTTGGGAGCCTGGCTGGATGGTGTTGCCAGGAACAGGGTGACAGGGTGTGTAGGTAATGAGTTCAGAATGGAACACATTGAAATGTTGAAACGGCGGAGTCTCTGGTACATGTAAGAAGGTGGGAGTTTAGGAACACCATGTGTGGAACAAGGAGAACCTGTGAGAGAGACAGAGGGTAAAGGAAATTCCCTCCAAGTCAGTTTCTGGGAAGCTTGAAGAGGAGGTTTCCGGGAAACCTGAAGAGGAGGCACTTCCCGGAAGGAAGGCACTAGTGATATTGTCAAATGCTGCAAAGAGTTTGGGCAAGATCAGTGTTAAGATGCACTAGGCAGGGGTGCCTGGGTGGCTCAGTCGGTTGAGCGTCCGACTTCGGCTCAGGTCATGATCTTGCGGTTCGTGGGTTCGAGCCCCACATTGGGCTCTGTGCTGACAGCTAGCTCAGAGCCTGGAGCCTGCTTCTGATTCTGTGTCTCCCTCTCTCCCTGACCCTCCCCTGCTCATGCTGTCTATCTCTTTCTCTCTCAAAAAAATAAATAAAACATTTAAAAAAAAAGATGGACTGGGTACTGGAGCTTCAGCTAAGGGCATGGGCTTTAAGTTGAGATGAACCTGGTCTTAAAACCTGGTTCTAGCACTTAGTGTCTTTAGGGTCTTAGAGATGTCGATTAACCTGAGCCTCAACTTCTGTATCTATAAAATAGGGAGATGATAGTAGTAGCCACTTGACAGGTATTGCAGAGAAAGTACTTGGCACAGACCCTGGTATGTTGTGAGCAGGCAATAAATACACTATTATAGTTAGAGTAGATAAAAATGGTAACAATATCTTTATAACTGTGACAAGAATTACATGAGAATATGCATGAATGCCATGTCTCTTGTTCAGTCTCAGGTGTGTGGGTAAGACATTATGATTTATAATAATAAATATACATTTAGTCTTTGTCCCCTTTCCTCGCAAGGATCTAAGATCCCTGCATTTTCAAAGTAAGAAGAACCATAAAGTTGTCTTTTGTTATGTTAATGAGGTGAATTTTGGAAAGCACCTGTGGAAGGGGCTTCATTGTCAGGGAAACCGCCCATGTGGTTAGAGGGTTGGAACTTTCAGTTCAGTCCCCAACCCTTGGGTAGGGGAGAGTGGCTGGAGATTGAGTTCAATGGCCATAGGCCAATGATTTATTTGGTCGGTCCTATGTAACGAGGGCTCCATCAGAACCCAAAAGGACAAGGTTTGGAGAGCTTCTGGGCTGGTGAACACATGGGGACTGAGGGATAGCTGCATGCCTGGAGAGGGCAGAGAAGCTTCACACCATTTCCCCATACACTGCTCTATGCATCTCTTCCATCTGGTTGTTCCTGAGTTATATCCTTTTATAGTAAACCAGTACTCTAGTAAGTAAAATGTTCCTCTGGGATATTTGAGCCATTCTAGCAAATTAATCAAATCCAAGGAGAGGTCATTGAAACCTCTGATGTATAGCCAGTTGGTCAGAAGTATAGGTAACAATCTGGGTTGGTATATGAAGTTGGGGTATGGGCTCAGTCTTTTGAGACTGAGCCCTTAACCTGAGGGATCTGATGTTATCTCCAGATAGATAGTATAAGAATTGAGTTGAATTGTAGGACACCCAGCTGATGTTGAAGTGTTGCTTGGATATGTGGGAACCCCCCTCATAAACCTACACACACACACAGTGTGACTGAGAGCACAATGTTTACTGGGGGTGAGAGCTTTTGCTATATCTTATGAGCTCATGTCTTATGAGCTGGGACCAGGCCAGGAGTAGTGTGGTATGTGCTTAAGAGGTAGCTGGGGTCTGAACCAAATCTGAGAGTATTAGATTGAAGTTTAATGCGGGTAGGTTTCATCTGAGAGGTCTGGGAATACTTTGGGACTGAAGTGATAGTATTAGGTACAAGTCGGATTTATTTGTTTGTTATTTAGTGAGGCTCTGAAACATAAATCCAGACAAGGCTAGGTTAAGAGGGTCCAAAGGGTGAGACTTCAAGGCAGACTTGGGCAGTGTAGGCTCAAATGGCAGGTGCTTGCTTTATGCGGAACTGCAGCTTAGTCCCCTTTGGGAACTTGGGACCTTGCACCACCCTGCAGTGCATGGGCATGCGAGCTAGAGGCTACCTACAGATACTGCTGGCTCACAGGCAGGGCTGTGCATGTTCCCAGGCCTGCCTGTCACTGGCCCAGGGCCGGGCCTGGAGTTCTGAGCCTGCAGGTGACAGGGTACATTCTGGGCATCTGGGGATCATTGTTTGTAGACTGATGTTGTCACAATGCCAAGACTGGGACTTTAGGTCAAGATGTGTTCATGCTTTGAAAGCCCTTTGATTTGGGGGGCACCTGGGTGGCTCAGTCAGTTGAGCGTCTGTCTTCAGCTCAGGTCATGATCTCACCGTTTGTGAATTTGAGCCCCATATCGGGTTCTGTGCTGACAGCTGGCTCAGAGCCTGGAGCCTGATTTGGATTCTGTATCTCCCTCTCTCTCTGACCCTCCCCTGCTCATACTGCCTCTCTCTCTCTCAGAAATAAATAAAACATTAAAAAAAAATAAAAGAAAGTCCTTTGATTTGAAATACATTGCAGTATTAGGTTACATATTTTAAAAAATAACTTCAATGTAGTTAACATTCAATAAGAAACATCACAGTTGAAGATGACAATTGAGGTTAAACACTTGCTGGGCCCTTGCACTTGGGAATGGGCAGACAGGGCTTGAAATGTGGCTGCCATGAGATAATACGGACCCGAAGTTCTGGGCTTATAATTGGGAACTAGATCCTAGCTCACTGTGTGAAACTGAAGAGTTTACTGCCAACTTTTCAGTTACTGCTTGGAGATACAACAAATTCTAGAGCTGAATTCCCATGTGAAGGAAAGGAGCAGAGGAAGCTATATACCACAGGACCTCACCTATCTACTGTTGACTCAGTGATGAGATTTGTGATATCCCCCAAGATCACTTCAAAATAAGAAAACTGAGTCACCATGATGAGATATGACTCTGGGCTAGGAAGGAAACCGAGCAACTCCCAGACACGGAGGGATAAGAGGAGAGAGACAGAACTGCTAACCAAAGTTCCAAAGCACATGAAGAAAACTAATACTGAGAAATAGAGCCAGCCAGCTCAACAATCAGTAGAATTCGCTCTCATTGAAAGTATAATAAAGCAATCTGAAAATGACTGTAAAATGAGTATGTTTGAGATGATCAAAGATGGTATAAAGAAAGGAATACTATGTAAAAAGAGCAAGAACTTAGGAAACAGAATCAGGCAGGTAGAAATCAAAAAGATGTATGTATGAAGATGGACTAATTAGATTCTAGAAATGAAAGAATCAAGTAATTAGAATAAAAATGTATTCAGGAGACAAGATCAATTCTGGGCTCAGTGTGTGCAAGAGATTACCAGTGATTTGGGAGAAAGCACTGGGGAGTTCACCTCATGTTGCAAAGAGATAAAAAGATAAAAAACAGAAAAGAAAACTTAAGGGACATGGAGGACTGAGTCTCCAACACTTGGGCTTCCAGAAATAGAGAATTGAAGGAATTGGAGAAAGCAGTTTTCAAAAAGATAAATACAAGAAGATTCAGAACTTGAAAAAAGACATGAGCCCTCAGATGAAAAGCACATGCTAAATGCTGAAAAGGAATATGATGCCCTAGCACAGTGCCTGGTAGACAGATGGAAGTTGTGCAGTAGATACCAGTTCCTTTCCCTCCCTCCCTCCCTTCCTGCCTGCCTCCCTCCCTCTTTCTGGAAACAGTGTTTGAACATCTTGTATGATCTTGACACTGTGCTGAGCTTTGGACAAACAGAAAACTATAATAGATTCCCCCTGACAAAACAGCTGAGAGTTTGTTAGATAAGACAGATGTGTAAACAAGTATATGCAATAAAGCTACAAAGTCTGAGACAGAAATCTATATAGAATCTGGAAGGTATAAAAAGGAAGGAAAGGTATGTGTGTATATGGGAGACTTGAAAGAGTAGGTGACATTTCCATAGGATCATGAAGGGGGATAAGCAAAGGAGAGGGAACAGCACAGACATAGGGAACAGAGGGACAAAGACATAGAGGCCTATGCTTTTGCACTTGGGGAACCCGTAAGCATCTTCCTGTGGTTAGAGGGTATGTGTCTGTTTCCTTTTTTTTTCTACCCCATGTATTATGAACTCCCCAAAGGTAGGCGGTCCTTTCCCGGAGCATATCCAGTAGGGTCTGTGAACAGCTGACCTTTAAAAAGCATCTTGCTGATTCACCTGCATAGATGCAAGACTCCCTTGGTGGATGCATTTTGTCACCACATTTTGGGAAAGCAGAGGCTCTGTACCTGTGTTGTTCACATTCAGGCTGTACTTAAACCCAGTTCCCTTAGAGAATGTGCTCCAACAGCCCCAGGAAGGTGCTGATCTGGAGAGAGGCTGATCTGCTCTCGCAGGTCCTTGGCTGATTCACTGGGGAAGAGTTTCTTAGCTTCTCTGTTCTTTCATCTGTCACTGAGGAATGACAATTGCCTGCCACCTCTGTGTTTCACAGATATGTTGTTATCAGGGACATTGACAACACTCTTTGATATATGGAGATGAAAGATGCTGGATTAATTCAAAGCTTTATTTGTTGTTTTTCACTATTATTACTAGTTAAATTGCTGAACACACTTTTGACAGTCTTGTCAGAAGCTTTCCCATATGTCCTCTCCTGGGAAGAGTAAACATTGCCTTCAGAGGCTTGACTACTATTTTTTTTCTTTCTTGGCAGTGAAAAATGACTTCAAATCACAGTATTTAGAATGATGATATTTTTGATGTGCTTTCTCCTTTTTCAAGCTCTTACTCTACTCCCTACTCCTATGTAAAAATGAAAGGGCGAAGCCTTGCCTTGGCCTCCAGAGCCATCTAGGAGTCAATGTGAGGAGGCTGTCATTTGATGGATGATGAAGTTGGGTGGCTACTCAGAAACAAAGACTTCCTGGGTGTTTTTTTTTTTTTTCCTGGTGGGTGTTAGCAGGGCTGTACAAGGTTCTGGCCTACATCTCTGGCTGTTAATGTCTCCTGAGACACCTCTGAACATAGATCTACCTTCTTTCCTAAATCACAAGGTTCTTGAGGGCTTGGATTTTGTGCAAACACTTCTGTCCTCTGAGTGGAAAATAATTGTTTGAAGAGTTCAAAGTTTTAAGGTCCTTAATCTCACATTTCATCCTAGACCCTAAAATAAGCCCAAGCAATGTCTTCACATGTTTTTGTGAAATATTCAAAAGTAAGATATTTTGACAGCAATCAGTTAAGACCACATCTTCTTTCCATTTAGCTTATTCTCCGTCGCATTTCTCTTTGTATCCAGGTGGTATGGAGAGACCATTAACATTTGTGGGATTCTGCTAAAGGAAAGTTGGTTGAAAATAAGCCTGTTTGACTGCAGTTTGCAAAGATCATTTGGAACATATCAATAAAATAAGTAAGAATTTACAGATTTCTGATTTGGACGTAGGTGAAGAATACCTCCTTTTGTCATCTTCATTTATTGAAGAACTATGAGAAAATTCAGATGAAGATTAATAGACTATGAAATGAAAATGATAAGATACATGATGAAATCAATACAAATTCTTCACTTCCTGATGTCAGAATTGCAATAAAAAATTTCAAGTTCTATTGAAAGGAGAAAATCTATAAGAAAAAGAGATACATTTTGGAATTCACCGACACTGAGGGCCAGGTAACCTAAGCGGGGGCCATTATAGCATGTTTAGCAGCATCATTGGCCTCTACTCACACTGTATCAGTACTGCTTACCCTGTTGTGACAACTGAAGTCTGCAGATATTGCCACATGTGCCCTGGCACAAAATAACTCTTTCTGAGAACGACTGAGGTGACACTGAAGGGGTGGAGAAGAAAGGAGCTGATGTAAGTAGTTTTGGAAATTTGTGTTTTGACCTTATATGGGAAGGGTAGAGATTAAAAAGTAGTGCACACACACACTTTTCCTACAGAGAGATGGGTTAGCAATTCTGAAACTGCTTTCTGTGTATATTATAGGTGAACAAATGAGAAAATGTATTGTAGATAATGAGAGCTAGGTTTCTTACTGTGAGAGAAACAAGTTACAACTAAGGAAAGAGGAAAGTGTAGAAGGGGTCTTATGGTACTAGATTGGACTCAGAGAATTAATAGGAGCTCTTTAGTGTATGTAACACACACAGATGGGTACAAAAATAAATATGGATGTGTGTGCATACATGGGCTAATGTACATGCAAAACCATTCTTCTTCTTCCATGAGAGGGCTGAGAAGCAGTGAAACCTCAGGGGCAACAAGCACACCTAGTATTCATATCTTGGTTTCTAAATACTACTCTCCGTTAGAAGGATAAGTTGCTGATTCCAGGGCTGATGTAGAGAAAAGACAGGATGAGCCTGGAGCATCTTGTGGTACCAGAAAGTAAGGAAGTTCTTATAAAGGCAGGGGGCATGCTGAAGGACACAGGAATCAATCCAAAATAACTCTTAATGGTTAAAACTAGGAGAATTTGAGCAACAAAGTCAATTAGGATAGTACTGGATTATACCTCAAAATAAAAGAAGTAGCCATGAGTCCATAGTCATGTTAGAAATAGCTGACAAATGAATAAATGTGGTAGAAGGAACATGTGAAAGAATTCCATTTAATAAATGTAGAAGGTATGAGAGAAATAGAAAATTACCATTGAAATCATGGTATTACCACACTAATAATCACTGTAAGCAAGCTCCACTAATGGAAAATAAAATTAGCAGATGAAAGTTTAAGGAGAACCAGGATTTTTGCATAATCTTAAAATATCTTTTTCTAAATATTTGTTAAATACAAAAGGGGAAACAGTAACTTTCCAGTGGAGAAACCTGGCAGATGTCACCTTTATCAAGTGATCAAGGTTAACACAAGCAGTGAGAAGACTGCAACATTGTGTCCCTCTGACATGATGCACTGGGGCTCATCCTCTCTGTGGAATAATAATAATAATAATAATAATTCTTTTACTTTTTTAGAAAAAATATAATTTATTTATTTTGAGAGAGAAGAGCAAGCGAGCGAGTGAGCATGAGCAGGGGAGGGGCAGAGAAAGAGGGAGAGAGAGAATCCCAAGCAGGTTTAGCATTGTCAGTGCAGAGTCTGACGCAGGGCTTGAGCTCACAAACCATGAAATCATGACCTGAGCCTAAATCATGAGTTGGATGCTTAACCAACTGAGCCAACCAGGAGGTCCCTCCCACCATCCAGTGGAATTCTTTCCAGTAATGCTTAAGTTCAATTTAATCATGAGAAAATACCAGAACATTCAATTTGAGGCACCTTCTGCAAGACACCTGACCAGTGTTCTTGAAGAAGGTCAAGATCAGGAAAGACAAGGAGAAGACTAAGGAATTTAGACAGACTGGAAGAGGCTAAGGAGACACACACCTAAATGTAGTGTGGATTGAATTTAAGAACTCAAATGAAAAAACTAGTGAAATCCAAGTAAAGCCTGTAGTTTAGTTCATAGGATTGTATCAATGTTAATTTCTCACGTTTGATGATTGTACTGTAGCTACATAAAATGTTAAGATTAGGGGAAACTGAATGAACTCTCTGTACTACTTTTTGCAACACCTCTGTGAGTCTAAAATTATCTCAGAAATTAAAAAAAGTTTTCAATTAACCACACCAGAGGAAAGACTGAATTATTTTTCTAATTTTTAGATAGGAAATATTATAAAATAATTGCTACATGAAGTGGAATGACAGTATGCTGTCAAACATGTAGGAAAAAAACAATATTATAGAGGCATATAGAGCAGTTAGGTAAGAAAAACATTATTATTGTCAACATTATTGTCAACTTCTTATATTTGTAATTTTTGGCGATTTATTTTATATAAATGTTCATTTCTGTGCTTAAATTTGTATTCTTAATCTCAAGAGTCAGGCACAGAGGAGATGTCTGTTATACAAATTGGTTTCTGGTCCCATTCTATACATGCCTCCTGGCCTGCACAAGTGACTGCTTTCCCCAGGTTCGCCACCATTCTCCTCTGCATAGTGGTGAGGTTAGCAACCTTCCTGATCCCTCCACCCGTAATTTTAACTCAGTCATGGTGGGTCTGCAAAACAAGACCCCATGGTTGAATAAAGTTCTAGGAATCCTACCTAAGACTCTGCTCCTAAATTTCCTGTCTGTCTATCTACTTCCAATTTATGTCTCTTTTCTGTGTTTTGTCCTCATTTGAGCTTCATTATTTGGGATCTCCAGTGATGAGAAAACATGTGGTTTTTCTTTTATTTTTGTTGTTGTTGTTATTTTCTTTTTCTTTCTTTTTTTTAAATATTTTTATTTATTTCTAGGAGAGAGAGAGACAGTGTGAGCAGGAGAGGGTCAGAGAGAGAGGGAGATACAGACTCTGAAATAGGCTCCAGGCTCTGAGCTGGCAGTCAGCACAGAGCCCGACGCGGGGCTCGAACCCACGAACCGCGAGATCATGACCTAAGCGAAAGTCGGACGCTTAACCGACTAAGCCACCCAGGCGCCCCTATTTTCTGTCCTAAAAAATAAGTATTCTCCCTTTGAAATGAAAGAAATTCTTTCCAAGACATTCTAATCCTAATCATGACCATTATGAATATTTTGATATATCTCCTTCCTGTCTTTTCCGTATTATGCATGGGCATGTGAATATGTATATTTTAAAACATAACGATACTAATACTATAGGTACGATTTACTTACTACTAACAGCACAATGTAAATAATTTCTCACAATGCTTTATCTGGTCTTTACATGTATCAGTGACAGTACCCTCTTCTGCTGAATGACTATTATAGTTTACTTAACCATTTATGGGTCACTGGATGCAGTGATGTACTTTATTAATGAAAGCTGTGCATGCTCATGTCTGTGTATGTCTGTATGTGGGCCTTTTATAATAGGCAGTAGAGTATAGATACTAGAAAATCTCAGATATGTATAAGCAATTTAGAGAAGGGCAAGGTCTCTGCTAAGTCTCTGGAGTCATCCCTTAGATGCTGTGAAAAGTAGGGTGGACAATATCAAAAGAAGGACAAATTTTGGTTCTAGGAAGAGTCTAGAGTTCAACTTTTTGGTTGAGCTAAATGGTTTTTCTACTTCCAGGATGTGTGCCTAAGAGGATATTTATTAAGCACCAGGAGAAATGAAAATTAATGCAAATGTCTATTAGCCACTAAAGCCCAAGGAAGGGCAGAATGAGACATTGCAGCAGAGAGGAAATGCAATCCATAATAATGGAGCAAACAGCATGTGTGGAGACTTCCAATGAAGACAGAGACTTGCAATGTAATTAAATCAAGTCCTTGGATAGCTGAGAAGCAGGGCCGTTAATGTGCTGAAGCCCACTCTGCAGCAGAGGAGGCTGAAGATGCATTGGAGATTAGAGCCTTGGCTTCCCATGTCTGTGAAAGCCCCACCAATCCTGTGGCATAGTATCCAGAGAGAATGATTGTGCTGATTAGTAACAGGAGTGATATGGAGGCTTTGGATTTTGTAGATTTGCCTAAGGTAATGGAATGCAGACAGTCGTTTATGTATTTGCAAAAACCAATAATATTTACCCAGGGAGGGGATTATTCAGTTAATTCAATTTTGGATAGTCTGCCTCCTAAACAATCCTTATACTTTGAAGGATATTGGTGACATTCAAAGGTCCAGAAATGGCTTGGCATGGAAAGAACAATGGGAACTTAAGACACATCAGCCCAGGGACTGTGTAAAAGCCAGCTAAGTGCTTTAAAGCAAGCTGGTATTAGAGATAGTCAACAATCTACCAGAAGAACCCCGAGGATTATAGGGGCTGCCACTCAGCTCAGAGAAAGGGCTTTGTATCAGAAGCCCCAGCTCTTGCCATATATGCCATCTTGATGCCCATGATTTCCCACAGATGTTTCTAAACAAAGCAAAAATGCTATTCTACATACGTCCATAGACCCTGCCAAATTGAGAGAGTCGAGATTCTCTCAGGGGCCTGCTCAACTGCTCAATGGAGAAAGGAAAATGAAAAGAGGGGAAATTGTTCTTTTGGTGTAGAATGGAGGGGGCTGAGGTGATTCCCTGTACCATGTTGGCATCTGACAAGATGAGAGTTATTTCTGAGCCAAGTGTAGAGAGGATGTCATTGCCCTTTTTAAAGTGACTGTTTTTTCACCCAGCGGAGGCAAAAATCATTATGTGGATTTATTTCCAATAAGGTAATATTTTTTCAGAAGGGAAAGGTAATAAATTCTAGTGACAAAAATCAGTAAACAGCTTTGGATTCTGTTTCTTGCCACTCATAGGGTGATATCCCATTCTTTGGTACTAAGGCTTGTTAAAAAACCAAAAATTCACATGCGTAAGTGTAAGGAATGATGAATTGATCATGACTGAGTACCATCTCACAGATAGAAAGGAGCTCTGAGTAGCTGTACAAAGTGGATGCCTTTTTTTAGGCAGGAGGAGGCAGGGCAAGGAAGTTACTCCAGCAGGGTGGATTGTTTCAGTCAAGGTCACCTACCTTCAGGGGACTGCAAGGGTCTGTTGAGTGGATTACTTCACTAATGTTGACCAGGAAATCTGGACTGATTGGTTAAGATTCTATTCCTGGGAGAGGCTGAAACCACAGTTATGTTAGGTATTAAATCTCAGGTGACATGGACCTTGTACAGGTGATTCCATTTTGGGCCTCCTATCTTCTTTTTAAGAGGATCTTTCTGATCTGAGCATTTTCCAGCTTCATTTTTCCATCATGTTTCTGCCAAGATCATGCTACAGCAAACCTTGTGGTTTCTTGAACATATTAGGCTCTTTGTCAGTCTGCTAGGTCCTGAAATGTTGATGAAATAGATGCTTTTCTCTGTCATATAAACTTTGCCTTGGGAATCTTCCATGTATCCTGCAAGATCCAACTTGACATTTACCCCCTCAGGGAATCTCTGTATAAGACAAGACTCCAAAAGGAAACAGACAGTGTACTCACATTAGGGTGATTCCAGGAGTGTTTAATAAAGTTACCAATAGAAAAAATAGAGATACTATTCACAGAAGAATGGACAAGCTTTAGACCTATCAGTATCCCTAAATCCAAAGGGATGGGAAGAGAGAGAAATTACCAGAATCCAAACTCAGGACAGAGTTGTGTATAAAAGGCTATCTTGAGAAAAATCAGGCCCAGCTGATCAAATAAATATTCCCAGTGCCCTCTCTTTTCTTCCTCTGATCTCCTATTGGAGCTCCCTGTTAGCTGGCCAACCAGAACTCAGAGGCATGGGGTCCTGTTGAGATCTAAATGGATCAGGCTGGGGGTAGAGAATAGGGCAGGGAGAGAAGGAAGGAGAGTGAATCTGAAGGAGAAATGGAAAATAATCAGCTCAGTCCATCCCTTTTGTCCTATAGACTCCATTGTTGTTCTTTGTGTGTAAAGTTCATAGTCTCCAAACAGCAAATGCAAAAATTCCAACAATTCAATTTTACTTATATGGGAAACCTAGTTCACTAACCACTACTGATCTTCTTTATATAAAGTAGTTTGGGGAATTGGGGAGAAAATAAATAAGTAACATAAAACATAGTTGTTACAGCCCTTAATTGTATGGCTAATCTTGAGACCCATGTTGATAATCCCAGCTGTTCTCTCTTACCACCAATTCCATGTTCTCCTTTCCTTTGCCAGACCCATAGGTTGGATGAGATTCTTTCTCTTTATTGCTGAGGATTCTGAAATCTTTATTCCTGTAAGGTCAAAGTCTTGACAGTCTTGATTTTATTGTGTCCAATTGATCAAGGCCACTAGGCAAGGGAGTACTGAAAGGAACGGTAGTAAGTATTTTGGATTTCAAATCTAATGCTTGTTTTTATGGAGTATTAGCAGGCCATTTTCTACCCAGCAATAGGGCTCATGCACACTTATATCAGACATTGGAATAACTCCTTTAAATTCCTTATTGTTTGGTGGTATGAGAAGCCTGGAATGGGGAGGGGGGAAATCTCAGCTTTCATTTCATTGGAACCATGAGTTAAATGCTTTGAGCCCAAAGCTATGGGAACGGGAAGCAAAAATTCCCTAAATGAATTATTGGAAATAATAGTTGAAGGAACTACATGCATTTCTACTATCAACATCCTGACTCGGAAAGATGAAACCAGATAGAGGCTGCTGGTTTAAGGTGTGTTTTGCATCCTGTGGGAAAAGTAGCCTAACCTCATGAGGTGATTCTTCAGTTCGTACTTAAATAAACCCTTAAGCTATCCCACTGTTTCATCAAGCTAGCTGCATCTGAGTATAGGTACAATTCATTCCTCAGTGTGCCCACATGCCTAGCTCTCCTTTGTTATTAAATTTGTCCTCTGGTTGGAAGGAGCATTGTATGAGGTATCACAGTCTTGGATAAGGTATAATGTAAGTCTGTCAATAGTGGCTTTAGCAGACAGAGTTTGGGTAAGAATGACAAACATATACCTGAAACTTGTGTCTAATCTGTGAATGAAAAGCATGGATCACCTCACGATGAAGGATCTGATGTAGGCAATTTGCCACAAAGTATCTGGCTAGTCCCCCCAGGTTTGGGTGCCACTCAGCATCGCTCTCCGTGGATGGCATACTGGACACTCAATACTGGATGTAACCAGATCAGCCTTGATGAAGGTAAGGCCACGCTGTTCAAAATGTGTATAATCATCTTCCCGGCAAATATAGCCACTTTGTAGGTTAGCAGGCCTTATACCCATCGAGCAGGTGTCGGATGATTGGGGAAAAGGACTGCCTGATGTCCACCGGAGCAGTCATCTTGTGTACCTTATTGTTGACAGTTGCCTCCACTGTGGATGCCTCTAGTGGGTATTCAGATGGACAGGTGTCTTCACATTCTTTACCCATTCTGAGAGATTTGTTCCCTTACTTCTCTTTCAGTCTTTCTGTACTCACTTACCTAATTTCACCAGCCAACATACCTGCTTCCCATGAGACAAGGAGCTTCAGGCCATTTCTCCTACATGTTACTTACTTACTTACTTATTTATGTGTTTGTTTATTTATTTTATTTATTTATTTATTTATTTATTTATTTATTTATTTATTTATTTGAGAGAGAGAGAGAGAGAGAGAGAGAGAGAGAGAGAGAGAGAGAGAGATTGAGAGAATGAGAATGAACCAGGGAGAGGGACATAGAGAGAGAGAGAATCTTAAGCAGGCTCTATGCTCACTGAAGAGCCTGAGGCAAGGCTCCTGAGATCATGACCTGAGCTGAAATCAAGAGCCAGATGCCTAACCAACTGAGCCACCCAGGCATCCCACATGTTTCTTGTTCTTAATCTTGGAATATGGATAGATTTTGGGGGAGTTCATGAGCTTGGATGGGGAAAAATTTAAATCTCCATTTTCACAAATGTCTAAATGAAATTAGGATTTCAGTTATGAATGGCAGTTAACAACCTGCATTAGTGCTAGTAGTACCTATGATTCTGTCATGAATGGGAATCACACAATCTTTAATAATACAGTACAGTTGTTTGTGGATACCTTGAAATATCGTCTGTGCATCACTACTTTGAAAATACAATGGTTCTTAGACATGTTTCAAGAAGAAACACAGTTTCATTCTGTATATATAGGTTTACATAAGAGTGCACTTTGGTAATACAGGTATCTGTGATGCTTTTCAGTATTCCCGGTCTACAACTGTTGGTTGATAAATTTGTGACAATAGTTTGGTGGCTTCAGAGTTTTCTAAGGGTTTGAAAAACTGGATGGACGATTCAATGAGAATTCTTAATTCTGTATAGGATATTTCCAGATTTGGATTTGCCAAGTAAAAGAAGAGAGAAAAACCATATACACTAGACAAAAATGGGCTGCTTTGTGGACTAGAACAGAAGGAGAAAGATGATAGCAATACTTCTTAAATGGTGACATCTGATCTAGAATAGTTGATTTAAAAAAATCCATTCTGAAGTCTGTCACTTAGAATTGGCAGTTTTGCCATTCCCCGTCAGTATATGGCTGCATGTAAACAGACATTTACACACACACACACACACACACATACACACACACACACACACACACACGTACGTACGTACGTATATATATTTAAGTATGCTCCAAGCCCAGTGTGGGGCTTGAACTCACAACCTTGAGATCAACATTTTACCCTGTAGCCATATCCTTGCTTTTGCTCCCTGTGTGCATGCTGATGGATTTGAAAAATACTTATTTTGTGAGTTCCTTTTGTATTTTGGAAATGATAAAAAGGTTTTTTTTCCCCTCAAACAAAACTCTGCCCAGAAATAAAAGCTTCAGACTCTGCACAGATGGTGCTTCTACAATACTTGATGATGCATCTGCTTTTGGTCTGTAGTGAAACTGGAAGCTCCCTGCATTTGTGTCACTTTTCCCTTTTCATATGGACGTGTATTTTCATTATGCTTCGATTGTTTCAACGATTCTGAAAGTTTGATAAATGCTATAAAGTCATCAACTTCATCAGGAGCCAGTCTCTGAATCATAGTATTTAAAGGTTTTATTAAGAAATAGGAGTAGGCTTACCTACCATATAGAGGTCCTTTGGCCAGAGACCTGTTAGCCACTGCTAACAAACTGAGGGCAGAATTTTACGTTTTGTAAAAGAAAAAGAAAACCCACCACTCTTGAACCTTTTTGAAAGAAAGAATTTTATTCATGAGTTGGCCTCCCTTGTAGATATTTAAACCATATGAATAAGATAATAAATCTTTCAATTCAGATTTTTGAAGTTACCATTATGGATGCTACTGAAAAATTAAAAACAAACAAATTTTCTTGCCTTAGCTATTGATATGGAAGAAAAAAGTAGAAGCTGACATCCTTACATACTTTCAATTGCTAGAGGAGTTGCTTTTCAGAGATGGAGCTGAGATACAAAATTCTGTCAATTTCTGAAAAGATAAATCAGAAAACGCCTGGAGACTCTTCAAAAGTTTTTTTTTTTTTTTAAGTTATTTCTATCTTGATGGCACTAAAGTCAAATTATGGACTCAGAGTTCCTCTCTCTCTGATATAGACTATGTTGAGGATGTGGCTGAGTGAGCCAAAGAAGAACATGTTGGTTTTAGGACAAAGGACTCCCTGCGATTGGAGTTTTAAGCAGCTTTGAAAATGTTTGATGTTCCTGAAGAGAACCCCATCCTGGTCTAGTGAGTGCTCTATGGAAACTTCGATTCTGCTTGTGACCGCTCATCTTTGTGAACAAGAGTTTTTAACATTTGTAATCACTGAAACAAAAAGTCAAAATTATTTGGACGTCCATTTTCTGTGTGCATGTGTTGCCAGTCAGTGATCACCCCAGGGTTTAATGTTATTTTACATGCTTAACAATGGGAGACCTTACATTGACATGTCTTTCGAAAAGTAAGTTTAACGTCATCTTGCCTAAATTATACTATCTTGTTATTTTATGTAAGAAATAAGTATATGTATTGCTATATTACAATTACATAACTATATATGTATATATACATAAATTCATACTATATATAATGAAATATATATACATGTATTTCATGATTGGCTTCCTGTGTAGTCTTATGTGTTTTATGCATTTAAAACTATTAATCTGGAAAGGTGTCTCTGCACCCTTTTACCAAGGGATGTAAAAAAGCTAAGAAGCCCTATTCTGAATGCAGCACCAAGCCAAGCCATCCCCACTGAGAGGGAGCCGGTCAGGGAATAAATAACTACTGAATTCCTTCTCCCTTGATCCTTTGCTGAAGTTCCTCCTCTGTGAGCCCTCCAGAAGCCAGCTCAAGGGAGACATTTAGTGTATTCATAGAAGTCACCCTGCCTGGATAGGTAGCAGAGTAAAGAAAAGGGAAGGGTGAATCTGGAGCAGACAATGCAAGGTACCTGGAGGCTTTCTCTTCTTCTCTTCCCAGTGCTATGTCACTGTGCCCGACACTTTATGCTGCTGACACAGTAATGGTTTTCTGATTATACCAGTTCTGCTCAGAAGTCATTTTTGAGTACCTACTAAAATCCAGGATTCATATGTTATCTTGCTTAATACTTGAAAAGTAGATATTAGTATCTCTGTTTTACAGAGAAAACAGTCTTGGTCACACAGCACATTATAGAATTTACTCAGGGCAGGAGCTTTCAACACTTTTGCCACAACATCTTTCTTTATTGTCCTTTCCTGCAGGTAAGGAGATGAAATATTCTGAACTGGAGGAGAGAGGTAAAACAGGTCTGGGAACATTTGTAGACAAGTGTGTTAACTGTTGTAAGAAGCAACAGACTTGTGTAACTTTATGTTTGGACTGTAGACTATCATAAAGAATAGAAGTTCAAGTTTAAACATTTATAGTGAATACTCTAAGCCGGTTATTATGTTATTATAAGATGTATTTACAGGGAAATTTATCAGAGTAAGTTTAGCAGTTTTTCTTTTCCATGAAGGCTTCAAGTTTTCCATGACTATATCCCTTTGTGTGTACCCGTGAAAGTTAGATTCACGGGCAATATGTGTTACTTAGGCTTTGTAAAAAGTGTTTGTTTATTTTTGAGAGAGAAAGCATGAGCAGGAGAGGGGCAAATAGAGAGGGACAGAGGATCTGTAGTGGGTTCTGCACTGATAGCTGAAAGCCCAGTACAGGATCACAACAGTGAGTTCATGATCTGAGCTGGAATCACATGCTCAACCTACTGAGCCACCTGGGTGCGCCAGCTTGCCTTTTTTCCTTCTTTCTTTCTTTCCTTCTTTCCTTCTTTCTTTCCTTCCTTCCTTCCTTCCTTCCTTCCTTTAACATCACCATTGGCCTAATTCAGCACCTCACAGTTCAGTTGTCCTTGTCTTTTGCAGTAGCCTCCTATCCTATTGCCCTGTCTCTCATTTCTTCTTCAATAGAAGGTATGGATAGTAGGATTTAGGTGCTAAAATCCTATTCCAAATCATTACAGTTCATTTGATCCTTTTTTTTTTGCCAGAAAAAGTACTGTCCTGTTCCTCTGGGCTGCATCTCTGGCTTCTCTCTTGGCTGTCAGACCCAATGTCAGCAGAGGGTTGACCAAGTCCAGTGAGTTCAAATATCAGAAAGATGTGATTCCTAAATCTTCATAGCCATCTTTTTCTTAGTTTCACTCTCAATGCCTACTGCATGTCACCATGTGGATAGATACACCAAGACATCTCAAACTCAGCATGACCAAAAGAACTCATCTTGTTCCCGTTAAAAGTTGCCTCTTAACTTCTCAACAAATGGTGCTGGAAAAATTTGGTGTACGTAGATAAATAAATGAACCCATACCTCATGCCACATACAGAAATAAACTCAAAATGGATCATAGACCTAAAATATAAAACCTAAATCGTTAAAACTTCTAGAATAGAATGTAAGATTTAAAATTTTGAAACCTTGGACAAGGCAATGATTTCTTAGCCAAGACACAAAAAGCTCTAACTATAAAAAAAGTTTGATATATTGGACTTCATCAAAATTAAGTACTTTTTGAAAGCATCATTAGAATTATGAAAAGACAAATCACAGACTGGGAGAAAATATTTGCAAATTACATGATAAAGGACTTGTATTCAAAATATGCAAAGAACTCTCACAAGTCATTAATAAAACAAATGACTCAATAAAAATGGAAAAATAACTTGAATAGACATTTTACCAAAGATATGATCTTATAAGCACATGGAAAGTTGTTAAACATCATTATTCATTGGACAAATGCAAACAAAAGCCATAAGACTCCAGTACATCCCTATTAGAATGACTTAAATGCAAATAAGTAGCATTCCCAAATGCTGGTGAAGACATAGTGCAGTTGGAGCTCTCTCACATTGCTGGTGAGAATTAAAATGGTATAGGCATGGTGAGAAAGTCTGGCAATTTCTTATAGTGCTCTATCAGTACTTCCCGTATTACTGAGAAATCCTTGGTCTTTCCTCATCGGAAATGAAAACAAATGGACTCATAAAAACTTGTACTCAAATGTTTGTAGCAGCTTTATTCATAATAGCCACAAACTAGAAACAGTCCACATGTCCATCAGCCAGTGAATGGATAAACAACTTAGTGCATACAGTGGTGTGCAATTCAGTGATGTTAAGGAGCAAACTACTGATACAAACAAGGTGGTTAAATCTCAAAAGCATTATGTTAAGTGGGAAAAGGCCACACAAAAATCATATACATTGTATATGATTCAATTAAAAAATTTTTTTTAATGTTTATTTCTGAGAGAGAGAGAGACACAGCGCAAGCAGGGGAGGGTCAGAGAGAGAGGGAGATACAGAATCCGAAGCTGAGCTAGCTGTCAGCACAGAGCCTGATGCAGGGCTTGAAGCCATGAACCGTGAGATCACGACCTGAGCCGAAGTTGACCACATAAGCGACTGAGCCACCCAGCCACCCCAGTATATGATTCAATTTCTGTGAAATTCTGGAAAGGCAAAAAAAAAAAAAAACCTTGAAAGGACAAAAATGAGATGAGAGGTTGCTAGATCTGGGATAAAGGGAAGGGAGTGACCTCAAAGAAAGATGAGAGAACTTTAGAGGGTGATGGGAATACTGTACATCTTTACAATGGAGGAAGTTACATGGCTATATATGTTTGTCAGCGTCAGAACTGCATACTAAAATGGGTGAATTTAAAAAAGTCTTCTCCCAAATGGCTTCTCCTTCAGTATACTCTACCTCAGGAACTGGTTCCACCTTCCAGTCAGGTCCCCAAACCTAATACCTGTGTTATAATCTATTTTTCTCTCCCAGCTCACCAAAGCAAGCAGTCACAAAGTCAGGCAAATTGATTCTCTTTTAAAACTCCTGAATCTTCCTTTAGCTGTGCATCCCCACTGCTTATCTTTTGTTCACACCATTATCGCCCCTTGCCTGGATTATTGTGATGGCCCTGATAGTCGTCTCTGACACTAGCACTGCCCTGGCACCGCTGCTGAGTGAACCTATTGGAAAGGGACACTTCCTTGTGGTATTCTCCTGCTTGGAAGTGTTCAGTATTTCCCATTCGTTGCATATAGGTTTAATACCACACTCTATTCACACCTGGCCCTTGTTTATTTTTTCATTTTCATTTACCATCACTGTCCCATGAATACCCCGTGCATTCTAACCTCATAGTACTTGCTCAGTTTGTATGAAGAATCTATGGTTTTTCAGCATAAGTTATGCTAAAGCTCTATACATCTATCAGGATTCCCTTACTCTACTCTTCACCTGGCCAACACAGTCACCCTTCCAGACTCCCTTCAAGCATGCCATCAGTCTGGAAGGGCTTCTCTGAAATCTCTGTTTGGGCAGCACACCCTTGTCTGTGTCTCCATTGCACCCCAGGCAACCTTGAACACAGAAATTACTGAATTGTATACCGTAAGACTGAGCTTATTGAATTCAGGTCTGTAACTTTTCATTCACAGATGCCAAGAACTCAGCATAGTTCCTATTTCATAGTTGAGCAGAATTTTTTAGGCAAATGTTCAGTAGAAATATCCATGAGATGGAATTCCTGGACATAAAGGAACCCTCTTGTACTGGAGCTGTTAGGATGATGGGGGCTTACTTGAAGTTTTAGATTCCACACTGTTGGTACTCCTGTCTTCGCTCAGGCTCCCAGGACCTTGTCCCTGCCTCTGTCACCCAGCAGTGCTGTTCATCCAAGCAACTCTCAAGCCTTTCCCTGCATCCATGCCAATGTGGATTTTCTCTGACCCAAGTTATTTCAGGCCTGTGGTCCATAAATTATCGACCAAAACTATTGTAGAGATCCTTGAAGGGGATTATTAGAGAAATAAACAGGATTTCTTTTTTAGAGCTTTTGTATTTATTTTGAGAGAGGGCAAGTGTGAGCAGGGGAGAGGCAGAAAGAGAGAGAGAGAGAGAGAATCTCAAGTAGGCTCCACACTGTCAGTGCTGAGCCTGACATCAGGCTCTGTCTCACGAACTACAAGATCATGACCTGAGCCGAAATCAGGAACTGAACACTCAACTGACTGAGCCACTCAGGTACTCCTAAATGAGATGTTTTAATAGGGAGCAATAGGAAGGTGGTGAACAGTTTGATTCCACTCCACATATAGAGTATTTTTATTATCTGACATTCTTTTCAATACCAAATGTTAACTTGAAGAGTAGCATATAAAGGGGTCTATTTTCAACATTTATTGCCTGTGAGCATCCCCACTTAATGCTATTGGGGATCATGCGCCTTCCTGGAGGAGAGAAGTAAAGCAAAGAATGTGTGTGCATATGTCTTCAGGAAATGCTAACTGAGTAGCCTGCAAAGTTAACTTCCCAGCTTTCTTTTCCACAGTCAACTCACTTCTTCCCTAATAGGCAAAAGCCTCTGACTCCTGAGGAAATGCACGTGTAAGTAGGTGACTTTGATACAAGGCAAGAACAGGGCTTCATCCTGGATAAAGGTCGATTGGGAAGATAAATGCTCCCTCCGTGTCCATACTTCACACCAGTGAATAGAATGATAGTCAACCTGTTTATTTTCTAGCAAAGGGGATGTGGCCATGTGACACGTGAAGAAAGAGGCTGCATTTACCTCCCAGATATTTGACCCTGTCCTTCTGAGAGCTGCTAGGCATATTTCAAGTCTAAATCCACAGGAGAGTGTTTCCAGAGCACATGGCCGAGCATTTAGATAGAGATGAGGAAACAACCCGAACAGAGATGCATTAAGGAAATCCAATTCCATGACCTTCATCTGTGTTAAGTACAACACCCTCATCTCATGTTATTTTTTGGTAATGTGACTTGACTGCCATTTTTCTTCTAATTTTTCTTCTCACTATACTGCCTAGTCGTTTCTATCAAGTTCCTACCGTAGGAGTTCCTCTAGGAAGCACACAATTAATCTTTTATAGACCTATTCACCCAGGTTTGAAGGCAGTTTGTTTACAACATTGTCATTCCAGTGAACCCAGAATCCCCCTGGCATGCATGTTTTTGAGCTAGGGTCCTAGCAGAAAGGAATGATGGGTTCAGTACAGCTCAGGAGAACACTTAGAGCTATTTGGTTTCAGTTCAGAGAGGGTGATATTTAGAGATCGAGTTAGTTACTGGTAAAAGTGTAGTTTGTTTAAAGAAATCTTGACTCTCTGTGTGTCTGTCTACATTTGTGTGTGGGGCCATGTGCCCTTGTGAGGTGGGAGATGGACACTTTGAGCTTGACAAAATTGTGTTATAAGGTCATGGCTTCCTAAGTTGTTGTTTTTAAACAGCAGAAACCTACTGTCAAAAATCTCCTGCATATTTAACAGATAAATTGGTATTTTAGTAGCAAAATCAAGTTGAATATTTGATATATGGTTAATCAGTGAAAATAGGCAAGTATTTGAGGAACAGAGAAAGTTGAAAGTCTTAATGATTGATGACACTAGCAGTCTTGATCAGTTTCAGTATCCAGTTTTTTTTTTTTTTTTATATTTATTTATTATTGAGCAGGGTCAGGGCAGAGAGAGAAGGAGAGAGAATCCCAAGCAGGCTTTGGTTGTCAGTGCAGATCCCAGTGCGGGGCTTGATCTCCTGATCTGTGAGATCATTACCTGAGCCAAAATTAAGAGTTGGACACTTAACTGAATGAGCCACACAGGCACCCCTATTTCTTTTTTGTAGATTTAGGTTGTACTGTATCAAGAAAAGCTAGATTTACGTAGGTTAGTGATTACAAGTTCAACGTTTTTTAACAGCTTCCCATATAATTTCCCATACTCTTCAGTTAAAAGAAAAGGCTCTGGCCTTTATTTTGAAGGCCCAATAAAAGTGAAATCACCTGAAAACTCCAATGAACACATTGGTATTATCCTTTATGTTAAAATTTTGGAGGTAATAGATTTGTATGTCAACATGCTTTACAACAGTTTGATAAATAGTTGAGAGTTCTGGCACTATGACATATGGAGAAAACACACTCTACCCTGTCTCTGCCACTAAAAACAACAAGAAATCCAGGACAGGATGCATGAAACATCTATTTGAAGACTCTGAAAAGTATATGGTAGCAAGTAGTTTGTGAAAGGAGACTAGAGAATTTGAAGTTCTACCAAACTGATGGTGAAGGAGTTTCTCTCTTCCTCTCTCTCTTTTTTCTTTAGAGACTTTATTTTTAGGCAATCTTTACACCCAACGTGAGGCTCAAACTCAAAATCCTGAGATCAAGTGTTGCAAGCTCAACAGACTGAGCCAGTGAGGTACCCCAAGGCAGTTTCTTTTTTGTTTTCCACTGATGTCACCTGATTTGGACTCAAATGCAGCCTCAAACCTGGAGGTATGCACTGGGTGTGGAAACAAAAACTGAAAAGAACTCTTTCTTACTGAAGAGCAGGGAAAGGGCTTCTTCAGGTCAGTGGAAGTGGGAGGCATCTTTGGGATTTCCCCCTTTTTTCCATGCCCTATCTCTAGGCAACACCATGAAAAGGTGGTGACCAGACAGGTGCCTGAAATTCTAATGGAGGGAACCCTTTTTCATCAGAACACCTGTGGTCCCAAGACTGTGGAGTATATCTCCATTGATTGTGCTTTTTCTCTCTGTGCTCCCACTACCCGGCCCTATATCCAGACACAGTTGTGGGAAGTTCATGGCAGAGCAGGGAAACAAAAATCCCAGATTTCTGTTTGGAGGACTGAGAGAGGCCACAGAAACCAGAAAGTATTGGTGATATCATGGAGAGAAAGGACAATAAGAGAATAATCTCATAAGATTGTATATGAATTTTTAGGTTGACTTCTGAGCTATGCATGCATGAATCTGACCCTAAAGAGCATGCCACAGGCTTTGAGAACTGAGCTACAGGCTAGATCATCACCATGTTCCCAGACTGGCTACTCTGGCACACAAGTATGATGGATCTAGATAGCACAACACTTTGAAACTTGAACTGATATCATAGTCATAGCTCATGGAAGGCAGATTAGAACTTTCAGGTGGAACCTAACCTAGGTGATTGCTTCCTAAAATAAAAATCAACATTCTTTTTAGGATTTATACAAGACCTAGAATCTTACAACAAAATGTTCAAAATGTCCAGGATGCAGTCCAAATCTACTCAGCATTTGAAGAACCAGGAAAAATTCAACATTGAAGAAGAAAGATAATCAATGGAGTCCAACCTTAAGAAGGCACAGATGTTGTAATTACCAGAGACTTGGAAGCAGTTCGTATAATCAAGCATTGTGAGATAAGGTCAAACATTGTCAAAATTAATAAAAAGGATGTTTCAGCAAAGAAATAAAAGATCTAAGGAAGAACCAAAAGAGAGATGGATGAAATCAATAGAAGCAATTAAGAAGTACAAACTTCCAGGTATAAAGTAAATATATCACAGAGATGAGAAGCACAGCATAGGGGATATGGTCAGTAATATTGTAATAATTTGGTGGCAGTTGATGACTGTGCCATCGGTGACCATTGAGTAATATATAGGATTGTTGGATCATTATGTTGTAAACCTGAAAATAACATAACATTGTATATTAATTATACTTCAATAAAATCTTTTAAATAAAAAGAGAAGAACCAAAAGGAAATTAAGAACTGAAAAATACTATATATTACAAAATCCACTGGATGGGCTCAATAGGAGAATGGAGATGATAGAGAAAAAAGCCAGTGAACTTGATGATAGATCACTAGAAATTATCCATTCTCAACAACAAAGAGAAAAAATACTGAAAAGAAAAAAAAAAACAACAACCCCAGAGCCTCAGGAACCTATAGGATAAATTTAAAAAATGAGATTTAGAAAAATGTATTTGTTGATTAAAGATATATACATATACATATACATATATATGTATATATATATATATATATTTTACATTAAGTCAAACCACTGGTTATAAGCAGAGGAAAATCTTTACTTAAGGAGTTGGTGTGTTATTGCTTAAAGACAGCAAGAAAAATGTAACCTATCACTACATATTTCTTATCATTTTGGTTTACAGGAAACAGAGTTAAATTTCATGCCCATCTATAGTTGGGAACCTTCCAGACAGCTTTTTCATTATTTATTTCCAGTGCAAAAGGCAAAAAATAAATAAACACGCTAAAATAGAGAAAAAAAAAAACCCACAAGCAAAACTGTTGTGATTAGCAGATGACATGATTGTCTTCATGAGAAATATATGGAATCTAAATATGGCACTAGAAGTAATAAGTGAATTTAGCAGGATTGATGACTATAAGGGCAGTATAAAAACTCAATTGTATTTCTAAATATTGGCAATGACCAGAGAATTTTAAAAATCAATGTAACTTATAAGAGCATCAAAACTACAAATACCTAGGAATAACTTTAAGGAAAGACTTCCACAATAAACACTACAAACACATTGCTGAAAGCAATTAAAGCAAATTGAAAAAAAAAGTTATGCCACATTCATTTTGATTTTTAAATGTTGAACCAACCTTGCATTCCTCATATGAAACCCTCATAGTCATGAAATACCAACCTTTTATACAATTCTGGATTATATTTCTTAAAATTTTATTAAGCATTTTTGTCTTTATGTTCATGAAGATATGTTCTGTGCTTTTCTTGTAAGACTCATATTTTGATATCAGCATTATGCTAACTTTATGTTTGAGAAATTTTCAGTCCACCATTTGCCAAAAAGAAGTTCTGTTTGATTGGCATTATTTATTCTTTAACCTGAGAAGCTATCTGGACTGGACTTATTATTGAAGAAAATTTGTAATTATTAAATTAGTTTTTTTCTTCTTTTTTTGAGAGAGAGAGAGTATGTGCATGCACACAAGCAGGAAAGGAGCAGCGGCGGAGAGAGAGAGAGGGAGAGAGAGAATGAATCTCAACCAGGCTCATGCCTGGCAAGGAGCCCGATACGGGGCTTCATCTTATGACCATGAGATCATGACTAGAGCTGAAATCAAGAGTTGGTTGCACTGTACCTCGGTGGCTCGGTTGGTTAAGCATCCCATCCATCTCTTGATTTGGCTCAGGTTCTGATCTCATGGTTTGTGAGACTGAACCCCACATCAGGCTCTGTGCTATTCTCTCTCTGCCTCTCTCCCTGCCTCTCTCTCTGCCCCTTCCTTGCACACATGCTCTCTCTCTCTCAAAATAAATAAACTTAAAAAAAAAAAAAGAGTCAGATGTGTAATCAGCTGAGCCACCCAGGTGTCCCCACATTACTTTCTTAAATTAAGGGCTATTCAGATTACCTGCATCTTTTTGTGTCAGTTATGCTAATTTGTATCCTTAGCATTTGGTAATTTCGTCTGATTTGTTGACTTTATTGGTGTAAAGTTGTTCGTAGTATTCCATTACTATTTTGTTTTTTTTAATGCAGTATTTCTAATGATGTCGTCTCTTTAATACCTACTTTCTTCTTTTATTTTTGTTCAATCCAGTTAAAGAGGTAATACAATTTTGTGATATTTATTTGCCTATTTTCTATTTCATTTGCTTAAGTTCTACTCCTTTTTTTCCCCCATCATTTTGCTTAGGTTGGTTTAAAATTGCTCTTCTCTGCTTAGCTTCTTAAGGAAGAGGTTGAGATCATTGATTTTATACTTTGTCCCCTTCCTGACAGAAACATTTCAAATAGTACATTAACCTTTGAGCACTGCTTTGTTTATGTCCCACAGATTTTCAACTGATATATTTTTTTTAAATTTTTTTAAATGTTTTATTTATTTCTAGGAGAGAGAGAGGCATCTTGAGCAGGGGAGGGTCAGAGAGAGAGGGAGTCACAGACTGAAACAGGCTCCAGGCTCTGAGCTGGCAGTCAGCACAGAGCCCGATGCAGGGCTCGAACCCACGAACCGTGAGATCATGACCTAAGCGAAAGTCGGATGCTTAACCGACTAAGCCACCCAGGCGCCCATCAACTGATATATTTTTATTATCACTCAGTTTTAAATATTTTAAAATTTCCTTCATAATTTCTTCTTTGAATGCTTAGTTATTTAGGAGTGTTTGGCTTAATTTCTAAATATTTGAGGTTTTTCCATATATTTTTATTACTCTTTTCTAGTTTAAGTCCATTATGTTAGAAGACCATGCTCTGTGGTTTCAGTTTTCTTAACTTTATTGAGCCATGTTTTATAGCTTACTATACACTCTCCTTCAGTGAACTCTTAACATATTGAGTTGTAAAGAGTGTGTGTTCTGCTGTTGGGTGGGTGTAGGGTTCTCTAAATATCATTAGGTTAAATTACTTGATGATGTTGCTCAAATTTCTATTCTTACTAAGAATTTTGTCTACTTCTTCAATTGATTACTGAGAGGGGTATGTCAAAACCTGTCACTATGAATTTGAGTTGGTGTATGTTCCCTGCCAATTCTGTCAGTTTTTGCTTCTTGTATCTTGAAACTCTGTTATTAGATATAAATGTATTTAGGACTTTTATGTCTTCTCCTTGAGTTGACCCCTTTATCACTTTAAAATGTCCTTTTTAATCTCTGGTCCTTGTTTTAAGGACCTTTTTGTTATTTATAAAGGTGCCTATGATTAGTTTTTGCATGTGTAATACTTTCCATCTTGAACTTTGCATTCGTATGTGTCTTTATACTTAAAGGATACCTCTTGTAGGTAACATGTAGCTTGATCTTTATTTTTCATCTGGTGTGACATTCTCTAGTTTTGAATTAGGGTCTTTTTTTTAATGTTTATTTTTGAGACACAGAGAGACAGAGCTTGAGGCGGGGAGGGGCAGAGAGAGAGGGATACACAGAATCAGAATCAGGCTCCAGGCTTCGAGCTGTCAGCACAGAGCCCAACGCGGGGCCTGAACCGACGAACAGTGAGATCATGAACTGAACCAAAGTTGGACGCTTAACCGACTGAACCGCCCAGGTACCCCAAGTTAGAGTCTTTTTTTTTTTTTTTTAATGTTTTTTATTTATTTCTGAGAGAGAGATGGCATGAGCAGGGGAGGGTCAGAGAGAGAGGGAGACACAGAATCCGAAACAGGCTCAAGGCTCTGAGCTAGCTGTCAGCACAGAGCCTGACACGGGGCTTGAACCCACGAACTGTGAGATCATGACCTGAGCCAAAGTTGGACACTTAACCAACTGAGCCACCCAGGTGCCCCGAGTCTTAGTCTACTTTCAGTTAATGATTTATCAACATGATTGACTTTAAGTCTAGCATTTTCTATTTGTTTTCTATTACTTGACTCTATCTCAGTATTCCATTTCCAGATTCCATCTGGAATCTCCATTTAGCTCCTTTTGCCTGAACACGTACAGTTTAGTACATGTTCTGAGCATCTACAACTTCATATTCTGACAAAGGATTAAGAGGATCTCGTTGTGGGTTTCTGGAACTCCTTCTCTGTGTGGCTTTTTCTGCGTTACCCTGTATCACAAATCTCCCTACTTCGTCAATCCTGAATTTCAGTTTATACCTGTTCAACTCAACAAGATTTCAGAGTTCTGTTTGGGAGCCAGCCACCTCCTTACTTTGTTGTGCAGACACTGACTTTGGACAGAAATATGGGTGGTAGTGCTGATCACCACATATATTTGTTAGTCTCTCAGGGATGACAGTCCTGTGCTGTTTTCCAATGACTCAGAACAACTTATTCATGTATTTTGTCTAGTTTGAGAGTTGTTTACAACAGCAGGGAGAGTCTGGTACCAAGTATGCCCTCATGATTAGAAGCAGAAGTCGCACTTACTTTTTTTTTTTTAACCGAGTTCAACCTATTATTTAAAGTAGTTGGAGGTTAGCTTAATCCAACTGGTGTTCCTTCTCACTCTCCTTAAAACAAGTCAAAAGCATATGTGTCCAAGGGCTAAGATTATGAAATATATGTAATTAATACTATTGCACTAATAAATTCTATTTTGAAAACATAAACTGGCATTTAAGCCAGTTTGGCATAATACTTTTTAAAGCTCTTCAAGGAAGAATTTTAAAAAGGCAAACCAACACAGTTCTGTATAGATTAAATATTGGAAGCTGTGTTTTCTTTCCATTTGGAAACATTGATTTCTTCTCTGCCTGGGTTTTTATGTGATGCACTGATTGACATGGCTGCCTTAGGATGGCAAGTCCATTGCATTTCATTTTTTTATCATCTCCAAACATCTTGATTCAGGCCACAGAGTCATTGATTATAGTGTTGTCCCTAAGATTGTGATGGGTTGTTTTGTTTTAAAATTTAACCTCTGTGGGTAAAGTGAAGAAGTGTCTATTATTTTGTAGACCTGTTTTTACGTGGCTACTTCTTTTGACTATTTATTCAGACTTCTGTAATTTGTGATTTGTGGTTCTTTAGGCAAGTGCCAGTACAGTTTAATCTTTCTAGTTAGCTCTTTCTTCTTAATAGAGGCAAAGAGTTACCAGGAATCAGGGAACTCCCCTCCTCATATTTTCTCCCAGTCACATTACATGCAGAGGCATTCAGGGTTAGCATGTCACAGACCATGGCTCTGAAGAGTTAACTACATTCTTTAGCTTCCCCCTCAGTGGAGCAAAAGCTGAGCTGAGCATAGCCTGAGCTCAGAGATTATAGAAACCAAACCTGTAAGTATCCCCACTTGTACACTTGAGTTCTGCCTTTTCTCGGCCAAAGGTTAGTCTCCTTTGTCCAGGGTTGAGGACCACTTCCTCAGCTTCTTGCTAGACACTCGTTGAGGACTGGGTATTTCTTAGGCATAATATACACAGTATCTCTTATGATCTCAGACTTTTTTTCTTGTAGAAGGAGCTGGAATATGTAGACAGGCTATAGGAATCTGATTATGTTTTAGTATCATTGACTTGGCCATACTTGGTCAGGTTTGCAGTTTTTTCTATACTTCCTGAGAATATTAAAGTTAAATCTCTTTAGAGAGTAGTTCCCAGTTCAGACTTTTTCCTTTGTTAATCTACCTGAATTAATGACATTTTGATGTATTTTAATTTTGGGACTCAAAACAGGCATGTTTTTTTCTTTCTCAGTTTTCAGTGCAATAAAGATTGTTCAGTGGTTGCACAAAGAAATTGTATTATTCATTTAATGTTAAAAATGCTGTTAGGTAATGTTTAGGATCTATTAATGGGATTCTTATTTTATTTGTTTTTAGAATTCAACGTTTTCTAATTCCATATATGAGTAATCCACAAATACGAGAAGCTCAGGTGTCCATCTGTCTTGTGATGCTCTTAACTCAATATCCTGGGATATACACTTGGGAAGAGCTTTGTTTGGAAACCAGTGGAATGGATGGGCTAAAGAATTCCTCTGATTTTTCATATATAGGAATATATGGTCTGTCAGCTCTATTTGCCCTTTGGTGGTCTCATAATGACCTGGTAGTACAAGGGAAATTGAGATTTCCTGGAGTCTTCCTGTATTCATACATTTCCCTCCCTTTCTACTGTGAACGTTTGTTAAGGTTCATATCTCAGACAGAGAGTTATCTAATCTTTTAAAAAATTTCCAACCTGGGATTGGTAGCAATCTTTAACTTCCCACTTTAACTATGCTTTTGATTGAACTATGGAACTGGAATGGATCTGTGAAGTTCAGCTTAGTTGTCTTTTTTAAAAATTTTTTAATGTTTTATTTATTTCTGAGAGAGGGAGAGAGACAGCATGAGCAGGGGAGGGTCAGAGAGAGAGAGGAAGATACAGAATCTGAAACTGGCTCCAGGCCCTAAGCTGGCTGTCAGCATAGAGCCTGACGTGGGACTTGAACCCACGAATGATGAGATCATGACCTGAGCTTAAGTCGGACGCTTAACTGACTGAGCCACCCAGGTGCCCCTCAGCTTAGTTGTCTTATTTTTCATACATACAGACACGGACCCAGGATGGTAGGAACCTGCCAACACTTGAAGGACTCCCAGTATCAGAACTGGAGTGAGGCATCCTGGCCAGAAAAGTAACCTCCCTGGCAGAGCTGACTATCTGCATTCCCACTTAGCTCTTCCTCTTACTCATTTCTCAGCACTTCTTTCCAGAGTGGTCACAGCAAGAAGGCCTGGCTTGTTGAGGGCACAGTCAGGGCAGGTGTATCCTGCCCTAAAGTCACTTTTGCTTCATGGGATTGAGTCTCTCAAGACCCTCATTTAAATGCAACTCTGCGGTGTGGGAGGGGAAAGACTCCTAAGCAGTAGGCTCCACATCAGCCTGAATTAGTTGGTCTGATTGCAGTGTAACTTCCAGGGTGACAGCTGCCTGGGCTGGCACAGTTTTATTGGGCAAGAAAGGAAATGAAAGGCTATCGTGCACAGGATTGGGGACAGTGAATTTAATTGGGACGCTATGATAGACAGTCCTGGAGAGTTCAACAGGCATTGGGCGGCTGGGTTTGGCAGGTTGGGAGAACACCAGGCTTCACTCAATTCTGCACAGAGCTAATTCTGTTTGGATCATCTTTCAGTGTGACTCCAGGGACTGATTGATCATTCATTCATTCATTCATTCATTCATTTATCAAACATTCTGGAGTTACTTTATCTCAAGGAATTTTGCTGAGGCTATTAAAGAGTATTCATTAATAAACCCCATGTTACATTGCTGAGTCTCATATATAGACACAATGCTAGTTACTGAAAGAACACACAGATGAAAGTGACATAGTCTTTGCCCTCAAAGAGTCTACAGTCTAATACACAAAGATGTATTAGACTGTACGGTGGTATAAATATGATGGTATAAAAGGGAGTCAGATGTAGATACTCAAGAAAATATACAGAATGTATATAAAATCCAGAGGTGGAGAATTTTTCTGCAGCTGTGTGTAACGTGGATGTTACAGAAGGGTCCATAGAGGAGGTGGCATCTGAACTTGCCCTTGAAGAGTGCTGAGAATGTCACTCACAAATTTGTATCTTCAGGTCACATGTCTCTCCTGAGTCCAGACTCATATATCCAACTGCCTGGTCAACATCCTCATGCACATATGAAACAGGCACCTCATCCCTGACATGTTTATAATGATTTTACCACCCCACACTGGCTTGTCTACTGGTGTCGCTCACAAACGCCATTCCTTCAATTGGTCAGGGCTTTTCTCTTCTCCTTAAAGTACCCCTTTCATTTTTTTGCCAAAGCCATAGTTTATGCATTCAGTAGATTGTTGCTATGTGAGACTTAGATATTTTGATGTGTTAATGAGACTGATATATAGCTAGTAAGGACTCAATAGTATTAAACATGCTGTTTTACACCTTTAAGACAATACATCCAGAGTCTTTCTTATCTGAACCCAGGACTTTAAACATACACTCTTATTTTGTAGGGGTTAAGACCTTCATATGACTTGTGTCACCCTTTACGATTTTACCAAGTGTGATGACAGTGTGCATTTTCATTTTATTTCATAGCAAGAACATTGGTACAGATGTTTTTATTTTTCTTATTCCGTAGACAAGGAAGCAAAAGGAGAATGAATGGCTCAGCTGTGATATTACAGCTAGTCCAAAGAAGAGCCTGAACAGACAATGTGACCCTAAGGAACCTTGGGCAGCCTGAATCCTCCAGGCAATCAGTGGTTCAGTCTGAGTGGGGGAATAGTGTTAGATTACTCTGGAAAGAAAGTTTGGGACTCACTTGTGGAGAGCCTTGAATGCCACTCAGTAGTTAGGACTCAGTCTTCTAAAACTAGGAACTTCGGAATCGGACCCACTCCTTCCAGGCACATGCTAGGCTGGCCATCTGGGCACAGCAGAATATTAAAATTTCTGTTCAGATTTGTAAACCTCCTCTTTCTGTAAAATATTTAAAAAATTTTAAAATTTTATTGGAGAGAGACAGAGACACTGCAAGTGGGGGAGGGGCAGAGAGAGAGAGAGGGAGAGAGAATCCTAAGCAGGCTCCACACTGCCAGCACAGAGCCCGATGTGGGGTTCGAACCCAGAAAATCACAAGATCATGACCTGAGCTAAAACCAAGAGTCAGATGCTTAACCAACTGAGCCGCTCAGGCGCCTCTGTTAACCTCCTCTTTCTAACTGCTTTTTTGTTAATGTTTTATAATATGGTATTTTATTCCCAGAGTAACAGATGAATATATACACACACATATATTTCTATCTCAAAATTGTTTTTATTGGTAAGAGAGAAGTGACAGTTTTTGAACAAGACAGTATCATGATGACAGTAGTTCTTAGGGAAAAGTAACTGTGGGTGCCATAGCTGGGGACACAAAGTGAGCCCCACGCACAGGGTTCTGAGCACACCATCCATTCTGGTCTGCATGGGAAGCATAAGTGAGATGAAGCAAGTGAAAGCACCCTAAAAATATAAAATAAATAAGAATGCGTACTAAAAGATACAAACAGAATTTGTCTTTAAAATTGCCTAACAGCTGATGCCAGATTCTTGGAAATCGAGGACTCTGTTAGAGGCTAAGAGGAGAAGCTTAAAAAATAAGATGAGGAACTTGGAAGCGAGGCTGAGGAAACCCTTTTCAGATCTGACTGAGCAGATTTTGAATTGTTTATTTACTTGGCATTCCTACTGTCTGTTTTAGAATCATTAGAGCCTTATGTGGAAAAATAAAAACACTTTAGAAAGTGAAGCTGTGCTTTCAAACACCCATATGAGCTTTTAAGTCATCTTTACCTTTTTATACAGGATAGCATTTATCATTCTGTGGTCTAGTGCTGATAAAACATTAGCGGAAAGGCACATGGTGAAGGAAAGAGCTGTGTGAAGAAATTGACTACCCAAGCATTAATAAGCAGGAGGTTCCATTTGTTCTCAACCCTCTCGAGCTTCAACATTTTTTTATGCCCAGAAGCGAAGGCGACATTTTTCTGTTTTTCAGAACTGAGCTGAACCTGTGTTTCAGGAGCTCTGGCTTGAAAAGCTTTTATTCTACAAGGAACAAAGTGGCAAACTTTCTAATTTAGTTAAAATTCCTGTAACTTAAGAAGCAGCTAAAAAGGATCTTGGTGCAGAACAGTCTGTTTGCCAGAGTGAGGACTCCACTGGCGTGACAACTATTTTTAGGGAAAGTGCTGGCAGGCAGCATTCTAATGAAAGGCACAACAGAAGCACCCTAAATGCCTTCCCTCTTTGTCCAACCTAGACTGGAGAGAAGGGCGGTTTTACAATCACATTTTCTTTAGTTCAAAGATTTTATGTGTCTGTGCATATTGCATATGGTTCAAACGCTGCTAAGTTCCATGGAGGGGAAAAATGCCATTTGCAAATCCATGGCTTACGGTGGCTGTTGGTTGGTTAGAAAATGATCAGTTCTTGGCTTAAGGAAGGTTGTATGGAGAGACATCAAATCTTAACTAGGAGTGTGACTGAAGAAAGTATTGAGGAAAGCTGAGGCCCTGTAAATAACTGAAATTCAACCTGGTCTTGGAGGAAATAATGCATTTGTTATTGTGAATGCCTTTCTTGAAGGCAAGAGTTTTTGTTGTTGTTGTTGTTGTTGTTAGAACAAAGGATTCTACGTAAACAACAGAAATAAACAAGACATTCCTCACTGGCTACTCCTGGCTTTGGGTTTCCTGTGGTTGGGCTTCTTGCAAGGAGAATTCTGGCTGGAAGAGTAGAGGGCAGTAGGAACCCTGAGCTGGGTGAAGGTCAGGACACCTAGGTCTGGTTTATTTCATTCAAGAACAGACTCTTGGGTATGACCTTGAGCAAAAGCTTCTGCTCTTGGACCTCAGTTTCTTTTTCTGTAAAGGTGCTTCTCGAAGGTCTCTCCTATAGTACCTATAACTCTGTACCTATAGTTTTCCATGTTTCTCCTTTTTTTACTGTATAATATGAGGGTAACTTCTTTCATCCAACGACAGTCACAACAGAGCCCTGCACGGTTCTGGCCCCGTGCCCTCCCAAGGGGCAGGCAAATCAGCAACAAGCACCATCTTCCATTGAGTCTAGGTTACCTTAGGTTGTACGCTCCCCTTATGTTACATACCACAAAGAACACACAACTCTACCTATTAAACTTTGGCTATCAATTGTGGGACGTGTCCTGATTGCGGAAATGATTTTAGAAAAAGACAATAATGTGCATCCAGGGATGATACACTGTAGCCATTGAATGTAGTCTGGTCATAGAACGAGCGCTCAGGGATGCACCAGAGGAGGGGCAGGTACTCTGTCTGGGAAGGGTCTGGTCGAGAGTCTTTCAGGGTCAGCTGAGAGGCATTAGAACTCAGACTGCTTGAGTTCCTTCCCCAGCACTGCCGCTTCCTGGCTGCATGACCTAAAGCCAGTTTCTTCATCTCTGTTAACTCAGTTTTCTCATCTGTAAAATGGGGTATAAGGATAGCAATTGCCTCACAGGAGTGTTGTGATGATTAAATTAATGTTTTTATGTAAAATATGTGGAACAGAGCCAGGCACGTACTAACTCCTTGAATGTTACAATCGATTGATGTGATTATGTGATTAATGCCTGCCTCCCCCACCCCTTCCAGAATGTGAGCTCTAGGAAAGCAGGGGCCAGGCTTGTTTTGCCTTCTAATTGTAGTACCTACCTGTGCCTGCCATATAGTTAGTGCCAAATAAATGAATTTGCTCTTTGCCATCCGCCTTTGGAGATTGGGCAGTATTCCCCTTTATCCATGATAGTACAGCCCATGCACTGGCCTCCCAACACTCTCCCATGAAATGAGCATGATGAAAACCTACTGAAATTAGTTTTGGTACAGTTAGCAAATGTCTCACAGAGCCATATTCCTAGGTCCTTGCAAATGATGGGTGTCTTTGTCGTATCACTTTGTAGACTCTGGCCTACTAATAAGGACAAAAGTAGATGCTAGAAATAAATGAATAGGGAGACCCACTGTTCCCACAGCTCAACTTTTTCAAGGCTTTGCTGATCCAAAGGCAGATGATGTCCTTGAGCGACTCCACAACCCAGATAAGGCTGGCTAAGACAAAAGGACTGTCCCTGCTTTGACAAATGGGACTGACCTTCTAGTCCTGGTAAAACATTCCGGTTTCAACAAAGTCTGTATCAGGTGGGAGATGATATATGGCTGGAAGTATGTAAATCCACAGGCAGGTGTTAACTGACTGCCTTGTTTTGCAATTAACCCACAATTTACAAGCACACCCAAGAAAGAAGGGAAGTTGTATTTGCCTTCTCTTCTGGCTTTTTAGTTAAGTGGCTGTATTAAGAAACACTTCTGAAAAAGAAAGATTCATTAGTTGTAGATTCTAAGAGTCTCTATCTGAATTAAGATTCTGTAATTCAGCTTCAAATAACACTTGTCTAAACACAAGATGAGTCAATTAGCAGAATTGGAGGGATATCAAGCTTTCTTTGTATGTTTTCACTGCTGCTATCCCCAGCAGTCAAGGAAGGTAACTGAAGAAATGTATTTATCAGGCCAGAAGTGAAGTGGCAACTGAGAAATGAGAATTTCATAGTTAATTTGAGTCACAGGAAGAAAAGACATCGTATATTATTTGGTTCTCTATCCTCACTTTCAGATAGAAACTTGCTTTCCCATCCATTATCTTTTGGTCTGATCCAACATGTCAGCGTGGTTCTCTTTCTTTGAAGCTAATCTGAATCCCTGTATTTTTCCAAACTTGGAATTCAATGTCATTACATTGCAGACACTTTAAATTTTGAATTACTAATTGAAAGTTTGATTCAATTTGTAGAAATAAGGGCCTGGGAGAACCTGATAAGTACCTTCACATAGTTGAAGGTCTGTCATGGGAAAAATGAAGAATGTTTTGTAAGGCTGTAGAACAAGGGGCAGATGCAGCAGAGGGAGTTTTTAATTCATTATAAAGATGAATTGTTTATCAATCAAGGATGAGCAAAAATGAAATGGGTAATCCCAGGAGAGAGGGGGGTTCCTATCACAGAGTAATCCCTGGATTTGCCAGTCATTAGTGCTGTTGCCAGTATCTGGCTCTGCTCTCCTTCCCGTCACGTGGAAGACCGAAATTCTGGGCTCTCTTGTGGTTGAGCAGTTCCGTGTTGTCAAAAGCAGACCTCTGTGCTTTGAGCCAAAATGTAATGTGAAGACAGAGTTTGGAATACAGAGGAACCAAAGCTTTATTGCTTTGCTGGGCAAAGGAGGCCGTAGCAGGCTAAAGCGTTCAAAACTGCCAGCCTGCCCTGAGGAAGGTGCTGGCAGGGGGTGAGGGTGTGTGATTTCCCTATTTCTATAGGGAAATAGAAGATGTAGCTGGTTCTGATAGGAACTGTGTACCTGCTGTCAGCTTCATTGGTCATGTGTTCAGGGTGGTACTGAGTTCCTGAAACAAAAGGCCAAGAAGGGAGCATGGGAAGTTTGTAGGAGAGAGGGAAAAGTTACTTAGTTTAAAACAGAGCTTTGCTAAAACATTAGTGCAGCCATTTTTATTTTTGTTCAACTTTATGCTGTTAAGTGGTTTCAGTGTGACTAGTTCCTACTGTTAGGTCTAGCCCATTCTATTAAATTGCCAGTATGAAATCCCAAGAGATCTCTTCCCCTGCCAATAAAACTAGAAAGCATGGGCCCAGACTGAGCTTCCATCAACCTGATTCCCAGGAGCTAACCATGAGTGGAGAATCCTTATCATCCTGCAGTGAACATATAGTGCAAAGGAGAAATAAATGTTGTTTTAAGCCACCATAGCATAACCTAACTCATCCTGAACACGGACTTTGTTCAGTTACCTTGGGCAGCAATGGGCTCAGGAAGGCACATCCCTCCCTCAGCCTCAGGGTTGGATTGTGATTGGTCACAGCCCATCATGGCAATCCCATTTTCCTTTGCCAGAGGAAAAAACCCCAGTGGCTGGCCACATGACCACATTCTGACTGATGAAAATTAAGGGAGGTCTTGGATGGGAAAGCCTTTAAAAAAGATTTTTGTGGGGCGCCTGGGTGGTTCAGTGGATGAGGATCCATCCGACTCTCGGTTTTGGCTCAGGTCATGATCTCATGGCCGTAAGAATGAGTCCTGTGTCAGGGCTCCTGCTGAGAGCATGGAGCCGGCTTGGGATTCTCTTCCATCTACCTCTCTCTTTGCCCCTTTCCACTTGCATGCTTGCATGCATACACACACACACTCTCTGTCAAAATTTAAAAAATTTTAAAAATATAAGAAAAAGATTTTTGTTCCTTATAAAAAGAGGTAAGAGAGCAAAGAGAGGAATTATTTTCTTCTTGCTTTTGATTGTTTTATATGAGACCATGACACTTGAAGAGGGGAAGGAAAGACATAGTCTGTTTCACACAGAAAGAGTAGGTCAACTTATGGAATGCATTATTCCAGGGGGTGGCACAGGGTGTACTCCATGAAGTGGAATTCTCACTTCCTATGGCTGCGTTTAGGCCAATGATACTCCCACCTACATGTCTCATAGATTCCTCAATCTTGTGTTGAAAACCTGTTCCTCTTCTTGGGATCCCTGTCTCAGCTACAGGAACCACAGTCTTTCCTATTATCCAAATCTGAAACTTGGGAATTAACTTGCTCCTGCCTCTCCCTTATCAAGTCCCTTATACTTCCCAAGTCCATCTATTCCTGTCCATTTCTATTGCTTCTGCAAAAGCTCAGGTCATCAACATCTCCGCAAAAGGGCTGTTTGCCTGAAACCTAGCTCTCTTCCACCATAGGTCCAAACTGAAGCCAGAGGTGTCTTTCTAAAACAAAATGACCACGTAAGTCCCTTGTTTAAAACAACCTCAATGACTTTCTAATGTCCCCTGGATAAATCCCTAAATCCTTGGCTAAGTTTTTAAGACCTTTCATGGTCTAACTCTGGATATATGTATAGTCTCAATTTAGGCTACTCCCACTTGTTACCTTTGCTCCATTCTATTTTAAATTTACTTAAACAATAGATAATAGCGAGATATTAAGTAATAGAGATAATAAATAAGAGACAGAGAGAGAGAGAGAGAGAGAGAGAATGCATGCATGCAAGCAGAGGAGGGGCAGAGAGAGAGAGAGAGAGAGAATCCCAAGTAGGCTCCATACTCAGTACAGAGCCCTACGTGGAACTTGATTTCATGAACCCTGAGATCTTGACCTGAGCCGAAATCAGGAGTTTGTCACCTAACCAACTGAGCTGCCCAGGAACCATATCTTTGCTCCACTCTTAACTACATTATCTACAGGTCACAGAATGCTTCATAGTCTCTACCTTCCCTGCCCTTTGCACATGCTGATCTGCTTTTTTAGAGTGGCTCCTTCTGCTTCTCTTCCCCATCCCTTGCCCAGCTAACTCCCCATATTCCTGAAGGACTTCCTTCCTTCTTATAGAAGTTAGGTTCTTGTAGAAACATTGCTTGCTTCCTCTTTGCAAGCTGAGGTGACTTTCTCTGTGGCAACATCACAGTGTATTGCTCTCACCATCTTAATCTTTTTTTTTTTTTTTTTTACCATGGAGTTATAGTTTCCTATTAGTTCTCCATCCCTCCCACTAGATTGTAGCCCCTCGAGGGTGCTGATTGCGCTTTCCACCTTCGGGAAAGTTCTGACATGGATTCGGTTCTCCATGAAGGGTTGTGCGTGCTATCATTCTGTGCCTCTCTGCTAGACAGAACAAAAAGTCCATGCATGTGCGTTCCGAGAATACTGTTGTGGTGATGAGCGGATGGATTAGTAGCATGAGACAGGGATGGTGGTGAGAGAGACAACTGGGGTTTGACAGACCCTGGGTCTGGAAGTATAAACCAGGCAAATACCATGTATATGATAAAGCCCAAAGTCAGAACAAGAGCAGGGAAAGAAGCTCAGTAGGCATGATCTGGGCCTGGGAAATCATCCAGCTGGATAGATCCTAGGCAAAAGCCCTAGCAGGAAAGAACACCTGGACTGAGATAACAAAGGCTTAAAACAGGGGCTAAAGCTGTCTCTGAGCACAGGGCCAGGGGGAGCTTGCTTTCTTTAATACAGAGAGAACTTAGCTGCCCCGAGGAAGATGCAGGGTGAAACAACAAAAGCAACTTGTGTTAAACTGGAGAATGCTGGCTCTGTAATCATGCATTTAGTTGTGAATGCCCTGCCTATATAAAATGGGTACCCCATGACCCTTCCTGTTGCAGTAGATTAGACCTAGGGTTGTTAGCAGGCAGACAATAGGAGGCAGAGCTTGTTCAGGGTGAAGGAGGAAGAGAGCGGTGGTCCCGGCCTCAGCTGCCCTCTGGGAGGAGCAGCACTAAGAATGATCAGTGTGTCATTTGTGTGCGGATGTCCCTGGTTTCTGCTACAGATGCACAAGAATGGTCCCTGTTTGTGATGGATCTGTGGAGACCCACAGATCTGAGTGAAGAGTTAATAAGTTAGGAGAAGTAAAACTGGACCTTACTGGAGGAAGAATTTAATTTTTTCTAAGTTTATTTATTCATTTTGAGAGAGAGAGAGAGAGAGAATGTGAGTGGGAGAGGGGCAGAGAGAGAGGGAGAGAGAGAATCCCAAGCAGGCTCTGCACTGTCAGTGCAGAGCCCAAAATGGGGCTTGATCTCATGAATCGTGAGATCATGACCTGAGCCAAAATCAAGAGTCAGTTGCTTAACTGACGGAGCCACCCAGACGCCCCTGGAGGAAGAATTTATTAAGTACTGAGTATAGACCATAAAGCCAGAAAGGACATTTGGCCCAAGTGAAGGCTTTCTGAAATCTCACTTTGACATTTTACATGAACATCTACCTGTCATCAGAACTTAGAATGCCCGTGAGATACCATGGGCTTGTTTACTGGTCTTTTTTAAGACTTAAGGTGGCCCAAGAGTTTAGACTCCATGTCTTCCTGCTGGATTTGATCAACTGATACCCAAATGATGACATAGTCTTGTAGGAATTATAAGGGCAATAGAGAAACCTGTCTCTTCACTCCCCATTGCCTTATTGGGGCCATGGTAGTCTTCATAATCAAGTTCCCAAGCTCCTCTATGTCCAGGCCTTTGCCTTCTCTATTTCCAGAGGCCAGTCATTTCAGGCTACCCTATGGTTCCATTACTTTATCTTATTTTCATTTTATGGAATGAAACTTCTCTTGAGTCACCCTGCCCCACTCCCTCTCTCTTTGTTCCTGCTCTTTGGGCATTCAGAACTAACCCTGTTATTTCTTTTTAGTGAAGATGAGTCATTCTTCACAGGGGCTTGAAGATGAAGCAAAACACCATGGTGGGTTTGCATAGATGGGGTACATGCTTCACAAATGCTTTTTCCATGCACAGTCAAGCAAGTCAGACTTGTGAACACCACTGAATTTAGAATCAAACTTAACACTCTTTGAGTCATTCTATCCCTAGGAGACTTTCTTTACAAATGTGTATCTAATAATTGCTTTTCCCTTGTTTCTGATTTTTGAAAGGGACCTAGTATTTTGTCAGGTAATACATGCAGCTCATATTATTTTCTGTTGTCCTTAAGAATAGCATGAAATCTATCATACTCCATGAAGACTTCATAACAAGTGAAGGGATTTTATAACAAGCGAGGAAATGTTTACTGACCAGTCATTACCAGTGACATGATATGGGTTGAGAACAGCCTGCCAGTGAAAACACAGGACTGTCAACCTCATTCTGCCAAGCCTTCACTGTTTGCCTACTGGGCCCAGCACTCCATTTGTAGAAGAAGATATATTTTCTGGAGAGATGAGCAGTATTCAGAATACGGTCACAGGGACTAAATCTGCAAAACACAAGCTGCCGTCTAGTACGTCACTCACATCAAAGGAGATCCAAGTGGGACTCTAAGGGCAGTGGCCAGGGAACAACCTCAGGTCAAGGGGAAGGGATCTCTGAGCCACGTACAGTTCTAACATCAGTGGGCTGCAAGGACTGTTGCTTTTGATACCAATAATGAAGGGACATGGCCCCAATATAAAATAATAATAATAATGATGATGATGATAATAATAATAATAATAAACAGCAGAAATACTGTGTGCTGTTCTGTTCTAAGAAACTTACATATTTTATCTTCTGTAATCCCTACGATAACCCCATGAGGTAAGTATTAATATCATACCTGTTTTACAAGTGAATGGAACTGAAGCACAGAGAAGTTGAGTGGCTTACCCATGTAGAAATTAGCTGAGCTAGGATTTGGACCAGGGCATTCTGGCTGCAACACTTGTTCTACACGGTTGCCTCCCTACACAGGAGATGAGATCAAACTTTTGAGTTTTGACTTGGTAGTCCTTTTTCTGTTCCCGTCTCAAGCAATGCTTTGTTTCCAGTAACAAACATACATAGTGACTTTCAATGAAAGCTGGATGCCAGTTTGCACTGTTTGAGCAATCGCTGGTCTGGAGTTTGGGGGGACATCCCTAGAAGATACGTGGTAGACATGGCAAATTGACCTCGGAATGAACCAAGTGTAAGGGATTTTCTGAAGTAACTAGAGTCCACAGGCCAAAATAAAAATTGAGACCTTAGGCAAGTGGTTTGACTCTTAACACCCCCTTCGAACTTCTCTCCCACTTGGGCCTGTCTAGCTGGTGACTCACAGGGCCATGTGTTTGGTGAAGTGTATTTGTGAAAAGGCCAGTGTTTCCTTACATCTTCTTCAGAGGGAAGTGAGAGGGAAAGGTTGGAAATTGGGAAAAGCATGGTTCTCTTGTTGGGGCAGATCGGCCAAAGGCGAGGCCAGAGTCCTGCCCACCCTGGCCACCGTGCTGCCTCCTGCAGCCTTCCCTTGCAAGCCCCCTCTGAACCTTGGCATTATTGGTGGTGTCCTCTCCCTGCATTCCAGTCTGCCGTGATCCCACATGTTTCCAGGGCCCAGCTCGAGACTGTGCTCCAGGGATCTCCCCGCCCAGTTCCCCAGTCCTCCCCACCTCACCCTTCTGGGACCTCACCTTGGCATGTGATCAGAAGCACAGAGCTCTGGGAGGTAGTTCGCTCCCTGTTGTTGCATATGTCTTCTGCTCTGTACCAGTATGGAAAGTACTAGAAAATAGAAACTGTGACTTCGGAATGCTCCCCCAGCTTCTCTACTGTACTGGCCCACGGTCTACTGGTCAGTGTTTCTTTGTTACCCACACATTTCAGCACAGGGTTTGTAATCTCTGGATTTGGAGTGTGTGTGTGTGTGTGTGTATGTGTGTGTGTGTGTGTGTGTGTGTGTGTGTGTGGTGGGGAAGACAGAAGAGAAGATTGAGAGGAAAAAAGGTGACTTGCTTTGGGAGAAGAGAGATGCTTTCCTAATAAAAGATAAAATGGACAAATGGGGGTAGGCTTGTGCCCCTGAGATAAGAGGAAAGGTCATTTATTTAAATGGTAACTGGCTAGAAATGCAGATTGGATTTATAGGGCGTCTACAAATCCATAAAAAAGCTTGCACACAGATGCATGCATAATAATCCCGAATTGGCTATGAAATTTATCTTCATGAGTAAAGAGAGGAGGGACTGTTGATCCTGTTATGATTTTTACCCCATCTTTCCGAAGAAGACAGGATTAATACCAAGAGAGATAAATCATGATGTGATTTTTGTATATATGCACAAAGCAAACACAATGAATATTTGATTTTCTTCAACTTCTGCAGGGCTAAATCAATTTGAAGAGATAATGGTAGAGGATTAAGTTATTGGAACGTGTGTAACTATAAAGTTTTGAATACAGTTAACTCACAAGTTATTACAATTTCAGTATAACATCTGTTATTGTTGAAATAGCAGATGTGTTGTGTATTGTGAAACTAAGGGAAAATTGGATAGGCATACGTTTTTCAAAAGAAACCAGGCTCATATTAAATTATTTCTGAAATACAAGACTGTAAAAATTATTGCAAAGGGTAGACTAACTGAAGGAGTATCCTCGAAATGAGGCTATATCACAAATAATGCTATTAATACAAAGTCACCTTAAAATACAAGGCAAGTAAAATGTTCTATGAATTCTTGCATTCCAAAAGTTGAAAGAAGGAAAGTTATCATACTTAAGTACTTAGAAGAATTTAAAGCCTCAGAATGGAAAATAACAATTCCTAAAAGTGGGCGTGGTATAAAGAATGATGATTTCCCAACTCTGTGGTCCATGCTCAGTGTCTTTGATTATGCTCCTTTATTACAGTAACTACACTACCAACTCCTCATAGCCAGTGAGTTATGTCCACCATCCTTTCAGCAGTCCTATTTTCTGAACCCAGAGTTGGGGCATGGGACATGTGCCTTAACGAGAACATGCAGATATGCAGGAATGAGGGAGGAAGATATTTGGCATTGAGGTTTCCTTATAAAATCCAGAATGTATGGCCACTTTTCCTGCATTGCCCAGCAAAGTGCTGGCCTTAAAACTGAGACTCCGAAACCATTTATTCATGGATCTGAACTGCAGCCTGCTCTTTGCCAAGTGCCGCCCTTGAGGCACCTCTGTGACTTTTCTGATTACATTATCGTGATTGCATTATTAGTAGCACTCGGCTTTTATTTTGTCTAGAGTCTCGAAATTTGTTGCTACATTTTAATTTTTTTCCTCTACTTGTCCACCATGGTGCTTTTCTGTTTTGAAAGGGTTTGGGGGGAAATGAATCCCACTGTATTATTATTTATCAAGTTTCATGGTCAGGAAAGAATATACCAGAAACGTGAGGTTGGAGGTGGGGGGAGATCTAATTAAGCTCGACTCTGTCTGGTTTTCAATTCTACTACCGTTGACAGCTCGCTCCTAGGAGAAAGAGGTCCCAGTTGGTCTCCACCACAAAAAGGTTTTTAATAAAATATTCAAGAGAGCTGAGGACCTTTAGAATGGGTAATTTTATTCAACATACACTATGATCTTCCTGCTGGTTGTGGGCTCTGGACCAATACCCAGGAGCTTCTCTTGGAGTACATGACTATTATGCATTATGTTAGGGTATTCTGTGAAAAGTCAATTTACTCGGAGTCAGATACACCATATTTTAACTTTGAGACTAAAATTGTCTCTGGGGTTTAGTTTGCTGCCATGATTAAGTTCTTACTGTTCTGCAAATCCTAGATTTATTTTTAACTGCTTGAGTGCTGCATTTTTGAAAAACTAATGAATGGTTAAAAAAGAGAAAAAAAACACTCAGAAAAATCTAGGACTCAGGAAGAATGCTCTGATAAAGTGCAAACTTTCATTAAATAATGCCTGTAGTGAGTTTACCTGCCGATGGCTTTGCCTCTGGTTTCGAGAGCCTGTGTAACCAGGCCTAGGACTTAATGAGGTGGCTCCCTTCAGTGTCTGAGACACTTAGCTCTCAAAAATCTCTATCTACAAACCAATTTTTCCCATCCACTACGAAAGGAGCAGGAGAAATTGAATGCGTGGGTTGAAATCCCTGTTAATCAATTGGACTGTTCCCCCTGGGTTGTAGTTGAAGAGCAGGTTTTCATTATCTCCAATAATTAGCATCATCTTTTCTGAAATTAGCTGAATGGACTGACACAGTAATCTGTGGTGGATATGTCATATGTCTTTCCATTATTAACTTTCTTGGGAGGAGGGAAGAGGAAGTAGGGGAAGAAAATAGACTCTGGGAATTTTTTTCTTAGTGGCATTTAACATGAGCATGTGGTAGGGAGTGGGGTCTCTTTTAGGTGATCTGAAACCATGATGAGCATGACTTTGTAGGCCTAATCAACGGCTTGAATCCTGTTCCTACAGTTTACTTGGTGAGTGAAATTGGGCAAGTTACTTACTGCTCTAAGACCATGTGTCTGCCTCTGTAAAATGGAGATAATAATAATGCCTTCTTAATAAGGTTATTGTAAAGATTAGATGAGAAAGTGCATACAAAGCACTTAAGAAGTTACTGGCACTTAGTAAATACCCAATGCATTGTAGCTACTCTCATTGCAGCTTTATTACTTCAGGCAGCTGTCATATTAAGTGGAAATTCTTTTTTATTCATCATATATTGACAGGTTCACTTAACCACTATGCTCCAGACTCCCGATGAGGCCCTGAGAGGCATAGAGAGATGAATCCATTGCTCTCATAGGGGGATCAGAGGTGGTCAGAAATGATCATGGCAGAAAGCAGGAGGTGACAGGTGCCACAGAAGATGAACAGGGCAGTGTCTGGTGCGGTGGTGCTAATGGAACATGCCCCTTCATTGAGTGGTTGATGACAGAGGAGTGTGAGACAGAGTCATAGAATGATTTTGGCTATGGTTCCTGGCAGCTGCGACCGGAAGCCTAGCTTTCTTTTCAAGGGTGTTATGGACTGAATGTTTATGTTCTGACCTCTAAATTCATATGTTGAATCCCCAATACTACATGGGACAATATTTGGAGGTGGGGTATTCAGGAGGTGATGAGGTTTCGATGAAATCATGAGAGTGAGAACACTCTGATGGCATTAGTGTCCTTATAAGAAGAGGAAGAGACAAGAAGAGCTCTCCCTCTCTCTTTCTCTGGCACGTAAAGACACAGCAAGGAGACTGTTTGCAGGCCAGCACAGGGCCCTATTTAGGAACCCCATCTGCTGGCCGCTCAATCTTTGACTTTCCAGTCTCTAGAAATGTGAGAAACAAATGCCTGTTGTTAAAGCCACAAAGACAGAGGGTTTCTGTGAACTTCCTGTTATCCTTTTAACAAGTCCCTTCTCTGATTACATCAGACAGAGTCCACTGCTGCTTGCCACTGATGAGCTGACCAGTGTGCCTCTCAGTGGCTGGATCTGCATTCTGAGGGTGTGGCATAGCTTGGGTCTCTGGTCCTCTCTGCCTGCCTTTTTTTTTCATCCTACTCCAAGAGGCTAATCCCTTCAGCCCTACCCCCATGCATCTTCCAAAGTGGGGAATCTGAAAGGCTTAGTCAATTATTGTTGACTGGGCAGGGTGGGACATCAGACCTCCTCAATAGATTGCAGTCAACTTGGGGATCAGGCCACCCTTGCTCTAATTAGGGACAAAGTCGTGCTTAAGGCAGAGCTTGGGACACCTTCCCTTAGTGTGGGGCACAAAGGGGGCATGTTCCTTGACAGGGTTAGTGAACATGGTAGGCACCATGATTGACTCTTCTGGAACAGTTTTGATCATATAACTTAAATTGAGTCATAAACTAGCAAGATATGGGGTAAGAGGGAGTCCAGGGCTGGGTGGAATAAATTGGAAGGGCTTATCAGAGAGAGAGATACCAACTCCACCAAACTCCTAATTATAATGTCTCAGATGTGATGGATGGAAGTCTATTTCCCACTTCCATTAAGACCTACATGGGAGTTCCTAACTAGTGGGTCTCCCCCCTTCTCTAAGCAGGGGTCAGCCATCAGGACCCTTTCATTATATGGCTTTACTATCTTCAGCATATGGCTTCCCTAGTCTCCATGCTTACCTGCATTAAACTAGAAGGAGGAATCCATATGTGTTTTTTTGTTTAAGTTTATTTATTTTGAGAGAGACAGAGTGAAGCAAGGGACATGCAGAGGGGGACAGAAGATTTGAAATGGGCTCTGCACTGACAGCAGAGAGCCCACCATGGGACTTGAACCCATGAACTGCAAGACCATGACCTGAGCCAAAGTCAGACACCCAACTGACTGAGTCACCCAGGTGTTTCCCACTCCCCAACCCCCGTGTAGAGTTTTATAATCCAGGCCCGGAATTGGCACCAGTCACTTCCATTCACATTCTACTGGATAGCATGCAGTCGCATGGCCACCTCTAAATGTCAGAGATGTTGGGAATTGTAGTCTAGCTGTGAGCCAAGGAAGAAGTAATGGTTTGGTATGAAGCTAGCTAACCTCCTGAGTCTTGAGCTGGGGCATGGAGAATGCCATTCAGATTAGGATCTGAATGGATGGAGATGAGGGATGATGTCTCAGACAGCAGCAGGCCTGAGGACTGGAGCACTGAGAGCAAGAAAGGGCCAGCTGTGAGGAGTTTAGAATGGAAAATTAACCGCATTACCAAAACTCCTGGTCTGAGATTTTAGTATCTCAAATGAAGAGGTAGTGCTGTGGCTGAAGTTGCTAGCTTGGGACCCAGAACACCTGGTTCAAATCTCAGCTCAGACACCTATCAGCTGTGGTATCTCAAATAACCTCTCTGTGCCTTGTTTTCCTCATCTGTGAAATGGGGATAGAAGTAATGTCCACGTCATAGGCATGCTGTGAGGATTAAATGAGTTAAAACCTATAAAGGATATAGAAGAGTACCTGGCATATAGTACAATTCAATAAATGTTACTACTTTCTTTTAAAACAATTTTTTAAATGTTTATTCATTTTTGAGAGAGAGAGAGAGGGAAAGAGAGAGCATGTGCAAGCTAGTGGGGGAGGGAAAGAGAGAGACAAAGATACAGAATCTGAAGCAGGCTTTAGGCTCTGGGCTGTCAGCACAGAACCAGACTCAAAGCCCTAACTGATGAGTCATGAGATCCTGACCTGAGTCAAAATCAGATGCTTAACTGACTGAGCCACCCAGGTGCCCCAAAATGCTACTACTTTCACTCTTTCTCTGTATATGTATGTATTGTATGTGTGTTTATTTATTTATTTTTTTATGTTTTATGTATTTCTAGGAGAGAGAGAGAGACAGCGTGAGCAGGGGAGGGTCAGAGAGAGAGGGAGTCACAGACCGAAACAGGCTCCAGGTTCTGAGCTGGCAGTCAGCACAGAGCCCGACGCCGGGGTCGAACCCACGAACCGCGAGATCATGACTTAAACGAAAGTCGGACGCTTAACCGACTAAGCCACCCAGGCGCCCCATTGTGTGTGTGTTTAAATTGTAACACCATGAGGACATAGAGAAATCAGAGGTAAGGGAGAGAGAAGGGAAGGTGGGCAAGGGATTTGACTTCCGCTTTGTATTTTAGTCACTAACTAATAATGTCACAACATTCTTATTAATCCTATTAAAATTAGTACTTTAGACAGGCCGTGCTTTCTTCTGATTGCCTTTTCTGTCTCACCAATTATCAATTGGTTCTTTAGTGACATTTGATCATACCTTTTGTATTTTGTGTTATGACATAAATCTCTTCCTTCTCCCACCTTTTGTGTGAAATTTGGCTCATTTGTACGAGAGGTATAATGATGCTCATTAGTATTGGTAGGACCCAGCTGCTGCCGGCTTCCTTAGAGCAAAGCCTCACTCATGCAGGCCTTTATTTCAGTGGGGTGTGCTGCCCATTAATGCAAGGTCATTGTCAGTTCCTGCTCTGGTTTCCCCATTCCTCTCTGTGCCCCTTCTGGCTTGCCCGTGCTATTGCCCAGTGAGCTGCTTTCCATGGTCAAAGACCACCTTTCACCCAGTCTCCTCACTTGGGCTGCAAGTTCTTGGGGTCTGATGGAAATATCCCCAAGCCGGCAGCTGCTCCCAGGGCAAGTGTGACAAGTCACCCCACCAGCTGTCCGGAGGGGCGGAGTGGCAGCCTCCGGATAAGGCGATCGGTAATGGGCACTGACATTTGATGAACTACCTCTCCGAATTCTTGCTTCACAGAGAGGCCGGGTAGAGTGGGTTTGCCAAGTTCTCAAATAAGAAAACACTGTGTTTCCACTCGACTTCACATTCGGAAGTAAACTTGCTGGGCAACTTCTTATACGAGGCTCATGTAACTTTAATGCCTCGTCCTGGCATTGTTTACTTGCCTGGCCGGCACTGGCCCCTCTGCGTGGCCTCCTGGAGGACAGGATTTGTTCCATGCCTCGAGGGCATGCCGTCCCAGGTCAGCAGATGGCCTTCTGATTACTGTTTCCAGCCTGTCTTACCTGACCATCCCCTCACTGTATGAACAGCTGTTTCCTTCACTTCAGTGCTGCCCAACCGGATTGGTGATTTTTCTTCTGCCCTTTTGTTTGCACAGAACATAAATCTTTCTCTTTTTCTGACCTGGCCTGCAGTTCCATCCACCTGTGCCTGCCTTGAGCAATATATAACTCTCGCCAGGTTCTGTTTCCTTTGCTCACTTCAGCCTATAAACCAAACTTTTTTCTTCCTTCTGCCCCCTCTCCTGGGCTGATTCAGCACTCCTCTGCACCTGGCTGCCAGTTAACACTTAACCACAGAAAATACATTATTTTACGGGTCTGACCTGAACTGGAAACTTCTGACAGAATAAGATATGCAACAGAAATCTCAATTCCATTGGCCTCCTTTCTCTCTTTTTCTGGAGTCTGAGGAGACACAAGTTACATCAGGTTAGCAGCGACTGTGCTAATTGAAAATGAGTTAATTAAATAACTCGGTACTTCGAGCTGTCAAAATACAGCCAGTCAATGGAATCAATCCAGTTAAATGTTTAACAGTGATCACAAAAATTGGACATGAGGTTAAGAAGAAAGGAAAAGGAACCTCTCTCTTCCTCAGAAGGCGTTCTTGTGGATTCTAGACTATGACTAGTCAAATGCTATTGATTTTTCTAATTGCTACTGTCTCAGTGGTGTTCGGCTTTATAATCTTATTTTAGTTTTTCTGGTTTAGAGAAAAATCCTGCAACACATTTTCTTGTTGCCCTCTTTTTACTGAAGGTGTAAAATGCTCTCAAAACATTGTTTCTAACTTCTAGTTGAAAACCAAGAACGTGAAGTGTTCATGCAACAAAATTGTAGCAACAGGCTGGTCAGAAAGAGAGGACTCAGCCATGGTTAGAGTAAGCTTGCAGTGAAATGAATGAGGTCTTCTGTTACATTATGACTAGAACCTATCAAACACACACTCCATACATGTGACACAGGTGATAACTGGTGAAGAATGCTTTGCTACCTTTTCATTTATTCTGGATGTTAAGCATGGTTCTGTTTCAGGTTTCAAAGATGGATCGTTTCCTGCTAGCACCACCCCCCGTCCCCACATCATTTTTGCTTTGCAGTGGGCCAAGGATTGGTGTATGATTAAAACGCAAGTATCTTTATGAGAGCTTAATTGATAAGGAGAGTGTATGGAGCATAAGGGATGCCTTCAAGTTGACTTAGGCTGAATTGACAGGGCAGTAATCGCATCTGGGTGGAAAATTCTGACAGTCCATCTATTTGGGAGGTCTCTTTCACCTTATAGAATTGGCATGTTGAATCCATTCTGCTTGAATTAACTGATCACCCCATCTTTTGATATGGAAGAATAACAGTTTATGGCATTTGTGCGGTGGTTTTCATTTTTCAGTGTGTTTTCACATTTGTTATCTCTTGTGATCCTCATATTAACCCTGTGAGATGTGATGTCAGGTATAACTTCCCGATTTTATGTGTAGAAAAGGATTCAGAGTCGTTTACCTGGCTTGTGTGAGGCTATAAAACTAGTTAGTATTAGAACTAGAATTATATGTTGGACATACTAATTTCCAGTCCAGTGAACTATTTTCATTTCACTCATACTTTAAAAGGTTTACTGAGGACTGATGAGGGTCAGAGGGAAAGGGAAGGGGGCAATGGGCATGGAGGAGGGCACTTGCGGGGATGAGCACTGGGTGTTTATATGGAAACCAACTTGACAATAAACTATTAAAAAATAAAAATAAAAAAGTATACAAAATATAAAAGATTTACTCTTTGAACTTTTAGAAAACTAACACATAAGGACAGCAAACTTAAAGCTATGTAGAACTCTTATGCCAACAGCAAAGGTCACATAATCAGGTACACTTTGTGGTTTGGACTTAGTGACAGACCTATGGCACTCCTGGACCCTGAAGTGCGAGCTGAGTCATCACATCGAGAGGACATTATGTGCACTGTGGTTTTGATTCTAAGATGAAGACGCTGTTGACAAACAACACCTTCCTTAAACATTTATAATTCATATATGGTACTTACATTATTTGTCAAGTAAATAGAACATTCACTTATTCAGAATAACAAGTATTTTGTTGTTAGTGGGTAGGAGTATAAAACTTGAGAGTCGACAGGGACAATTGAGCCACTTGGTTGGGTCTTTCTACTTTAAATATGTGGAAATCAAGACCAGGGAAGTGAAGTGGCTCGATCAGGGTCTTGTGCTGTCTGACAGCTCAGTCAGGTCACCTCCCTTTCACCGTGCTGCCTGTTTGCCACGGTGTTATTTCCGTAGTGTGAACCTGACCACTCAACCTCATAGAGGAAGATAGAAGCCTTCTTGGGGAAGCCTCAGATCCCTTTCACAGTGCTTGTATGTACATAAAAGTCACTATGTAATTACAGTTTGTTTTAAAAGCATTGGGTTTAGAGAAACAATGATTCAAAATATTTGAATCAATTACAAATGCAGCAATATTCTTCTGTTTTGAAACCTGTTTAATAATGTGGAAACCCACTAGAAGTTAAGATCATAAGCTATTTTCTTTCCTCGTTAAGTTCCTGGAACAACAAACTTCACATTTTTAAAGTGATAATAGCAAATATGCAGAGGAATCTTATCATATCCAAGTACTTTGATTATATTCTTCCCATTTAATTCTCTCAAGCACCCAATGAAGCTGATACTGTTCTGATCTTAACCTACAGAGCAGGAAGCTGGGCATCCCCCTCTCTAAATGCTGTTTTGATTTCAATCAACACAATTTGACTGTACAACCTGCATTTTCAAACATTGCTGTTCAACTAACTTAGTCATATATCAAAAAGAATTTCATGAACTTCTCATGATGTTTGATTTCTCTGATGACCATGAAATGGACTACAAATTAAAATATCCTAAGTTGCCTAATATGTTCTGCTGAGGACTTTTGGATTTGGTAACCAGGTTAATACAAGAGCAGATGCCCCCCTGAGTTAGCTCAAGACAGGTCTCCAAGGGTGCTGACCACACACAAGCATCTTGTAGAAGGATTCCTGGGTGTGAAACTTCTCCAGCAAGTTCTGTATCTCTAAGGAAATTTCTTGAGGCACCTGGATAGCTCCACTGATTAAGCATCTGACTCTTGATTTGGCTCAGGTCACGATCCCAGGATAATGGGATGGAGCCCTGCATCGGGTTCCTGGGGAGCCTCTTAAGATTCTCTCTCTTCCTCTGCCTCTGCCCCCAGGCGCCCCCCACTAGTGCACTCTCTCTCTAAAATAAAAGGTAATAAAAAAGAAAATGAAAAGAAATTTCCAGGTGCACATAAGGAGTAGTCCATTTAAGAATCTCTTTTATAATCTGGACACTTGTTTTAGAAGGTAATGAAGACATATACTTACAAAGATAACAGGCAGTCTGGAAATAATGACTAAACTAGGTTTTTCTGCCCAATTTCTGTTTTCATTTGTTTATAAATTAGGAACAGGGCAGTAGAGTTACATCTTTTTTCCTGTTTTATTCATTCTCTAGATGTCATCACCTAGATTCACCTCTGATCGCTGAGGATTCAGTGTGAACCATCACAGCACAGACAGGCTGCCCATCTCAGGTGAGAGTACTTGGAATAATTAGCTTTTGATTTTGCAACCACACCAATTTAATAAGAAAGAACCCACAGAGAGCTTAATCAGCCTCACAACGTCTCTTTTACAACTCCATTTTCCCTTGACTTACCACCAGCTCTTTCAATAAACATGAGCTTGTGAAAGGAAAAGCTACATAAAATTTTATACTTCTCATATTCTGTTTTCCTTTTTAAGTTGCAAACTCAAGCCTGATTGTACTGCACTCCAACCAAAAGACCCCCTCAGGCAAGAAACACATTTATGGAAAGCTATTTATAAGGTTTAAATTATCCATATTAACATTCTTAAGATTCACCAGTGTGGTTTCTGGATGCCAGGTCCAATCCGCAGTGACGCTTCAGTGTTGGGTTGTATCGCTGACTGCATAGACTCTCTCAGGAGGAGAATGCAGACGGAAACCACAGGGCTGGAAGACCCCTGGAGGAGTTAACTAATCTATCCCCCTGCCTCTGGCAGGACCAAAAGCAAAACCCATTTAGGTACCAGCACAGGTCTATATGCTTGTTTTGCTTGCAAAACCCGATTGGTTCTGTCCCTTTCCATTTTTTAAGTGAAAGCTGTAGGCAAAGTATGAGAGAAGAATATTACTTAGTATATATAGACACACATGTATATCGCCAACCCTTGTTCATTTAGTGTTTATGAGAATTCTCCTATGTTCGAAAGACAGCATTAGGCCCAGAGAGTTAACCTAGTGTAGGTAAAAACACAATGTATGTTCACAAGGAGCTTACAATTTGGTTACAAAGACATGACATACATTAGGAACATTCACATTTCAATTCAGCACAGCCCTGGCTTGTGTTGACATAAGTATTAGCAACCTAACGTGGACTAGCACTGACAGTTCTAATCCCATTCACTTGGATTTCTAAGTCTTATATACTTTCATGTCCTGGGAATTCATTCAAGGCACTTTGGAATTATAAAAACTTGATTTTTACGAAGGTTAGAGATATCCAATTTTTCTATCTTGAATTCTTGCCCAGAAATGTTATCTGCTCTCTTCATCCCCATCCCACTGCTAGAAATTAGTAGTGTCACCAGTTGAACTGACGTGAGAGACTCAGGAAGGCAGGACCCAGGCCTCCATGTAAGGTTTTAGTTCATAGCATTCCCCTGGGCTAAGGGAAAGAGTTTTTTGATTGGGTAGAAATGGTTAATAGTGCCTCACTCCTGTCTCTCCTCAGGTAGGATCAGCAGACTCGTAGTCGGGGGAGAAAGAATGGAATTAGACACAAAGCTAAGTAGAAGAGTAACCCTTCATTAATTCATGCACTCATTCAGTGTGCTGCGATGGACCAGACTCTGGGGCTACAAGGACAGATGGCACTTAGCTCTTGGTTTTGAAGAGCTGAGCCCTGACACTGTGGCAAAGGGCAATTATAGAGACAGGGAAGAGGTGTTCTGTGGGAGCCAGGAGGGAGAAGGATTATATCAGCATGAGATCTGCAGAATGTTTCATAGATGTTGTAACATTTGAACTAGACTTTGAGGGACAGGAGATTTCATCAGAGGGGAAGGTGCAAGGGTCATTCTAGACAGAAGGCACATTGTGTGTGAGGTAGTGGCCCTGGAGCAGGGTGTGGTCAGAGAAAGTCAAGCAGAAGAGGATCTGTGGAAAGAGGTTGAGCTTGGAACAGCAGTTTGGTGGCCACATTATAAATGCCCTTTTAGAAAGCTTGGTTTCAGAGCTTTGGATCTGACCCAGAGAGAAGGATGGTGACAAGGAATGGGAGTCAGATTAGGCTCTTAAATAGGAAAGGACATGTCTGGGTTCATGCTTTGGGAAGATTCCTCCAGGAGCTAGTGTGTGGAGGAAATAGTGAGGTGAGAAAAAGCCCAGAACAGGGAGACTGGCTTGGAGATCATCGCAATTGCCCAGTGAGAGATGAGGAGTGAGCCACACTGGAGAGGGAATGGCCTCAGGAGATGCTTGGCATCATGAGAGATGACAGGATTTAGAGACTGGATCTTGTGGGTAAAAAAGAGAGAGAGCTGGGCAAGTGCTCTGTTTCTTACCAGATACAAGGAGATAAATGTATTATGAGAAGAGGAACAAGTCTGGAAAGGGTGGGTGTAGAGCCAAGGAGTTTTTAAAATGGGTTTAGTGGTAGATGTGTTGTGTTTATGGTATTAGTAGTGGTGATGTTCAAGTCAGCTGAAAATATGAGATTATAGGGCTGGGGAGGGACACCTAAGTGGGACAAGACAATTAAGTTCTTTGTGGATGACTGAATCGGGGTTGTAGTGTTGTAGTTTAGGGAAATGCTGTTGCTGGAGGGATCTCCCTGCCTACATTCTACATTCCCAGAGATAGTTGTGGGATCATTAGTCTCAGCCTCACTGTAATTCACGTGGGTGAACACTTAACCACTTTTTTTTTTTTTTACCAAGATGCCCCTCCATCACAAGGGAGACTTGGGTCTAGGGGGCAAGGAAAAGTTTTCTTTCAAGTGCCTGTTTTATCTGAAAAATATACTTAATGCCTGAACTCTGTTACATAAAATATCCATGTTTACTTTGATATAAATTATGTTTTAAATTATTTCCAGTTAAATTATGCATGTTAACTACTCCCAGGCGTGTCTGTGCATATCCAAGGAGACGCACCGTGCTCATCCCATCCTTGAGCACCCTTGGCCTGTGACCACCTGTGGTTCTTGGTTTGTGATGCACAGATCTAATCGAGATCTGACCATTACAGTGGTCAGTTCTTCTCCTGTTTGGAAAGAGCCTTCTAATTCCCACATGCTTGGATGTCAGGTTATGATCTCCTGGAATTCCCAAGCCATACCCTCAGGCAGGGTGTGAGCAAATACTGACACTGTAACAAGAAAAAACTCAGAACTAGTTCTTTTTTTTTTCCTTAAAAAAAAAAACAAACCACTAGATTATGTATTTGACTTTTTAACTACAAGGATCAGAAGCAAAGAAAAAAAATGGAATAATACACAAGTGCATGAAAATTCAATAATGTGTCTACCTTCCTTCTCCTCTCTTCCCTCTCCCTCTCCTCTACTCCTCAGGGGTGACCTATCTGAATAACTGGATGTATTATAATGACTTGCTACTCAGAGGAAGGTCAAATGACCTGCCACATCAGCCTCACCTGGGAGCGTGTTAGAAATGCAGAGTCTAGGCCCTCCTTCAGCCTGAATCAGAATCTGCATTAAAAAAAAAAATAGTTTATTTATTTTAAGAGCAGCAGAGGGAGTGCTAGAGAAGAAGGGACAGAGAGAAAGAATGGGAGACAGAGAATCCCAAGCAGGCTTCATATTATCAGCGTGGAACCTGTTGTGGGGCTGGATCTCACCAACAGTGAGATCATGACCTGAGCAGAAATCAAGAGTTGCACACTTAACTGATTGAGCCACCCAGGCAGCTCCAGAATCTACATTTTAAGAAGATCCCCAAATGATTCATATGCACATTCAAGTTTGGGGTGGGAACCTTTTTGTGGAACAAGGAGAAGGAAAAGTATATTTCCTCTCTCTACATGTGGGAATGTCTAGTTTTCAAATCCCCAAATCTTGCTGTCCTTGAAGAGGAGGTCAAACTGCTGCTGACTCTAGAGCATTATCTCCACTCCACAAGGTATCAGTCCCTTCCTGGGCAAGGAGACACCAGTCAGTCTGGCTATTTGCAGACCCCATCCACTCCTTGAGCTCTCTCTGCCCTCAGATTTCTAGGAAAGCAAAACACACAAAACAGCAGAAGGAATAATTCCCAAGTTCTGCTTTCTGATGAGCTCCTCCACTATTCACCCTCATTTGAACAGAATTTGGCTCTCCTGGTGTTACTCAGAAGCCACTAGGGTAGGAGGAAGACCACCTTCTTGTGACAAATTGCCCAGAGTCCCTGTGTGCCATGGCCACTGCTGAGGAGCTTGCGGCAGGGTCACCGGTGGAGGTGTTTCATCAGGGCCTAGTGTGGAGAGAGAAGAGCAGACACTTCATAGAGAAGACTCCTAAATTCACTGTAGAATTTTACAAACTGGAGGCCGCCTTGCTGTGGAGTGAACTGAGTTTGTGTATTGTTGGCATAGATCCAGGGCACCTGGGTGATAAAGATTCAAATCAGTCCTTCAGGTCTCTGCCACAGTGTGCTAGACTGTGCGGGTTGCATTGGTTATGGATCTTGGGATCAGGCACAATAGTCTTCCTTTCTCCTTTGTGTGCACTGGCAACCACAGAAGCTGAAAAGTGTTAGGCGATCTAAAACAATTGCACAGGGCTAAGCCATGATGAGGACCACTGCAGCTGGCTCCTCTGTGCTTGCAGAAGGTCCAATCGTAGAGATCTGCTAGTAGTGCAACATATATGAAATTACTAAGAGGATGATGGCAGTCAGACAAATGCATTTATTTATACTCGTTCAACATGTAAGTTGAGCATGGAACAGACCAGTGTTTTCATTGTTTTAAGTCCTATACTTTACCTTGATATGCCTAAAATTCCCTTCCTTCACTGCCAGGATTATAACATATTCCTTATTACCTCTTCCACACCTCCACTGTGTACATCAAAAATCAATGTCTTTCTTTGTATCCTCACCAGTGAAGACAGTTTGTTTTGGACTTTAGTTTCTGTGCTATGACAATAATCGTTGTGTTTTCATTTTTCAACTGTAAAAGCATAATACTGAATATGTTTTCTCAGATACATATTGTGTCTGCATCCCACATGGGAGGTTTGATCTAGCCCTTTAAAGAGTTTTGCTCCTTGGAGAGAATCACTATGGTAGGAACTTAGTACAGGTGAAATTCTGGAAATAATTGTCTTGTAAAGATCGTTCCAGAGATCTCAGGAAAACAAGAAGGCGGTTTATTCCAACTGATAAGGTAAGACAAAGGATAGGGCAGATAATAAAGTTGTGGGTTATAATTCTTTTTTTTTAAACTTTTTTTTTTTAAATGTTTTATTTGTTTCTAGGAGAGAGAGAGAGAGAGAGACAGCGTGAGCAGGGGAGGGTCAGAGAGAGAGGGAGTGACAGACTCTTAAACAGGCTCCAGGCTCTGAGCTGGCAGTCAGCACAGAGCCCGACGCGGGGCCCGAATCCACGAACCGCGAGATCATGACCTAAGCGAAAGTTGGACGCTTAACCGACTAAGCCACCCAGGCGCCCCATGGGTTATAATTCTTTGTTTCCTTAACTACACTTTCTTGCAACACTTGCCTATATCAAATATGACTCTGGTAAGGCATTTTGACTCTTTCTGAGTTAGAATTTCAGCCATGCTTGCCAACGTCTGGAATTTCTTTTATAAGGGCTCACTTTATTTTTTCAATTGGAAGTTAGTTTTAAAAGCCGTAGGTCATCCCTCTCAGATAATGAAATTCCTACTGAAAGTATAAATGAATGATTGAGATCTTTCCTTAAAATAAATATTGGCATGGGAGGAAGGAAAGAGCACGAGAGTTTTCATATCTGAAAAAAGATGGTGGAAAGTCCATGGAAAGAATAGACACAGGATGTGGAAGACAAATGTGGTTAGTCTAACTGTTCCATAGGAGTTTTAGTGCTTGGGCATCCTCTGGCAACTCCTTTCTATGCATAGGTAGTGAAGGGCCAACATGATGTTTCAACTCAGGTTTCCAGTTTAGCATTTGACACACAGTAGATGTTTAATAAATGTTGAATGAATAAATGAATTTTTAAAAATAAAACTTGATATCTTCTCTAACTCTTGCTCCCTGTCACAAGGGAAGTAATACCCAGTGGACAGTTAGCTTGTGACAACCCAGATGCTTAAGCTGAGATACAGAGTTTATCTGGGTATCTTCATCTTAAGAGAACTTTATAGAAAACATAATTTTCACAAAGTATCTGTTAGACACATAGAACAAATGTCAGAACTCTGATTTAGTTTTGCTACTAGTACTCTTGTGAAATTCTCCAAGTTTCAGTGTTTCATCTGTGAAACTGTAGTAATGAATTTTCCATAGAGTTGTCATGAGGATTAAGTGAGATGTGTAGGGAATGAGGCTCAGAGTTTGCCACTGTGTAGATGTTAAAAGATATACCATTAGCCCAAAGTTATTCACGGTAGGTTTGCAATCAAATTGGGGTTTGAATTCTTGTTAGGTTAAATTCCTTTGGAGTAATGATTGTTAGGCCTTTAGAGTCTTTGACAAGTGTGTATTTCAGAACCATGGAGTGGTCCTTTATGGGGACATTGCCTAGTTCTCAGGCAGGAGCAATATTGGTTTTTGACAAGCCTGCTCAGGAATGTGGCCCAAATCAGGGGTATAACTCAGAGGCATTGGAACTTCTTCATTTAAGGGAGATTAAGGAAGATATTTATAATGTTTTCAGAAGCCATGAGCTCTCTTAGGACTTGACCTTGTAGTCTTATAGCTAAATATTCAGGTATCCAGGGCCAGGACCATGAGCTTTTTAGAAGCGAGGGATTGTGACTTTTTCTTGGTAGCTTCACAGCTTCTGGCCTTGGCCTTTCTAGTAGCTGGTAGATAACTTGCTTCGTGAATGAATGAATGCCGAAATAAAAGCTAACCAGAGAAATAAGCTAGGAAGATTGAGATTGCAGATAGGGAACCAATACAGAGAGAGGGAGGCTGGTGACGAATGGGGATAGGGCTGGCAGGTCAAATATAAGAGGCATTGCAAAAGGGAGGCCAGAGAAAAGTTCATACCCAGGCCGGTTCCCATCAGTGTTTTTTGTGCTTGTGGTGCCCCAGACTTACATTCTACAGGGGACCTGTAGGTTTTCTTGGAGGACTTCCCCAAGGCAGCTTGGGCATGGCCTTAGGGTATCCTGCGACATGAAGGGGAGTTGACTTGAGAAGGGCTAGATGTGGGGGTTATCTTTGGTGCCAGGGTTTCTTAG